>BMAW01112167.1:145090-194089 GCA_019974015.1 Nephila pilipes
ATATATATATATATATATATATATATATATATATATATATATATATAATAGTCAAAAAAATTACTAAGAAACATGCATATAAGCTAACAATAAATTACAAACCTATAGGGCAAAAATAAATCAAGTGATCAAGCTGAAAATTGAAAAATACTATAAAACAAAAAAGGAAATAAAAAAGTTTAAATTTCTGTATAAGTGCATTATATATCTGATATTGCACCAGAATGGATAATAAATATGTATATAAGCTAATAATAAGTTACCTAACTGTAGCATTAGAAAATTTAAAATTTATTTAAAATGTAAAAATAAAACTAGTATTTTAAATTATTCAAATATTACATAGGTCTTAAAAGACAAAATTATTACCAAAACTTTTAAAATGTGAAAATATAAAAAAAAGGCAGTAAAGTTAAAAGTGGAGATAAAGAAATTAAAAATACGGTTTGAGGTTTGGGTCTGAGAAGGAATGTTTATATTAGGATTACGGATACAAGTGTTGTACACAGCAGTATTAATTTATAAAAAACGATAATGTTCAAAAATTCCTGCAAATCTCTTCACTCAGAAAGTAATTAAAGAAATAAATGAAAAAAAGTATACATATAAAAATGAAAAGGTTCTATGCAATGTTTTGCACAGAACAGATTTAGCAACTCAAGGTACACTTTTTTATAATTTTAATAAAATTACTCATTTAAATATAATAATTAAAGTAAACGGTGAAATATCGAGAAATAGGCAACAGTAAACCTTTCCGATGCTAAAATTAAAACAAATGATAAATTAGTAAATTCAATATTATTTCAGCTATATGTAATTAAAATTAAAGCAATCTATAAATTGTTAAATTGAATATTATATCAGCTGCATGTATTTAGAAATAAAGCAAAAGATAAATTGTTAATAAATATTATTTGAGCTAAATGTTAAAATTGAAGCAAAAGATAAAATCCTACAAAACCAATTACCCCATGGGCGGCTATCTAAAATTGAAGCAAAGGATAAAAAAAATTGAAAAGTGATCTGGTACGCCTAAACTGATCCAACTAAAGCAATAGCCCCTTTGGTGGCTAAGAAAAGGGTTGCCTCACATTTATTTCAAAATTCTGAATGCTTGTTATTTACAGTCATATCTTGATTCCTGTTTACATATGATTTAATTCAATACATAAATCGATGATTAAAGCAAATGCTTAATGTTTATATTTGTTTCTCTTCAATCAAATAAAAATTTGGGCCGCGGTAGCCTAGTGGTCAAGGTCGTGGACTAGCGGCCGTCGGTTTTCGTTCAGTCGCTGGTTCGATCCTTGGCCGCCAAAGACCCGCCGTGTAGCCGGAGTTGATGCACGTCTCATTAACATTAAAATATTACGTAAAACAGTTTATACTATTGGCAAAATTGGAATAATTACGAATTCTTGCTATAGCAACTATTCAAATTATTTTGATCAGTTAAATTATTCGAAAATAATAAGAAATTCTACTAATTCTGAAAATGCATTACACAGTATTTGAAGTGTAATATTATTCAATAACGATTTTAAACATAAAAAGAAGTGAAAAAAATGAAAACATATAATTTTTCAACAAAATACGATTTAAAAGATCATACGACTTTTAGGCGCAATAAATGAAGAGTTTGAATCTTCGAATCCTGATATCTTTTTCAATTTCATTGAAGTGTTGTAAAGTTTTTGCGGGTGATAATTGATTAGTTATACTCTTTTGAAAGTATATATTTTTATAAATATTCATGTAAGTTTTGAATTTGAAAGATATTGCTTACTGATAACGTTTTACTATCATATTATTCAATGTTATGTTTATTTATTGTTTTTATTGTTATGTTTGTTTATTGTTTTTATTGCTATGTTTATTTATTGTTTTTATTGTTATGTTTATTTATTGTTATTGTTATTTTATTGTTTTTAAAAGAAATGTTTTGCTTCAGAATATTTACTCGAGGTTTATGTTTAATAATGTAAAGAAATGCTTAAGAATATAATTTGAATAATATTATTTCACATTTTATGCTATTGTTGTTTTTTTTAAAAAAAAAATTTTAAATTACTTTGTAACATATATTGCAATTTTTCACTTTTTGATTTCTCAAAATATACTGTGCACATAAATTTATTGCAAAATTACTCAAAATAATTTAATATTACATTACTATATTTTTTGCAAGGTTACCTTAAAAAGTTAATTAACTAAAAATGTTTCTTTTTTTCAAATGAAGAGAAGAACATTTTTAGTAAATGAGCTTTAAAGTTTCCCTTATGGTTAAATTATGAAAAGTAATCATTGCATTTTAATAGTTTCCCGGAAAAATATTTTAATATTTTCATGAGGAGTGTTTTAAAGTATTTCGAAAACTCTGGTCCTTGGTATTTATATTTTCTTTTCAAAAAATTAAAATTCTTAAGAATTAAGGTTCTTGAGACTCAATAATAAAGATGTCATGAAATAAATTTAAGAATTCTCGCATGAAATAAATTTATTCTCGCTTTTAGGAAATGAACATGGGAATTACTCATATTAATAGGCAATGAATAATTCCCATGTCCATTGCCTAAAAGCGAGAGGGATAGAATGTAACAAATATGCAGCTAATATTATTTTGTATCATTCTGAAAATGTTTTATGTTTAACAGAGTTTATGTGTACATAAAAATAGCATTCACTGAGCTGCCAAGACGACAAAAATGGTCCTGAAATGAATAAGAACAGGTGTTGACGTTCTCCCAGCTATTTGGTTCGGTAAAGCCCTAAAATAAAGATTTTCTTGGCCCCGAGAACGAGATTTTTTTTGGCATGAATATTCTCCTGTACATCGCAAACATGTTCTAATGCTTATCGACTCAGATAAAGAAATACAGAATGCGATGTCTTTTATTACGTTTTTCCAAGTGATTAATGATAAAATAGTTACAACCCATAATTACATTCTTTCCTAGGTCTGTTTCGAGCTTTCATTGCTATGTCGATGGGATACAGTTTCGTTATTTGGGTTCTTCTTTTGAGTTGCGAGTGTCGTCCAGAAAATAAGAATGCTCAATTTCTCAAAAATCAAAAGAA
Organism: Nephila pilipes; assembly: GCA_019974015.1. NCBI lineage: Eukaryota > Metazoa > Arthropoda > Arachnida > Araneae > Nephilidae > Nephila > Nephila pilipes. Next base: position 148,172 of record BMAW01112167.1, read on the forward strand.
TAATATGTTTATTTGAAAAATTCATAATTTCATATATGTGTATCAAATGCAATTTTTTCACCAGCTTTGAAAATGCAGTTTGTGCTCTGAGGGAATTTTTCTCCTATACCTTTACTAATAAAAATCCCTCACTGCCTATTTGGCTTAATATTTGAAGGCACTCTTTACTTCCTTGAGTATCTGAAGCCTTTTACCACCTATAAATGACTTCAAAGAAGTGAATAGATAAAAATTTAAAGGTACTCATCCAAGTTCTTAAAAAATTTGTTAATAATGACCAACCGAAGGAGCCCATGTGTTTCTTCAGGCTTTAGTTGGGTGGGTCGTTCATTTTGTAATACAACAAACACATTAACTTCTTTCATATTCATTCATTTGCTTTTTATCACCAGAACTCTCTGCAAGCATTTTTAAGATTTTTGAATATCACTTGGCAATTAATTCCTTCTCTTTATCAAAATTTGAATAAGGAAGACTTCTTTATCGGTAAAGATCCCTTTAATAGCCATTTTGCGTTTTTCCTCCTCTCTTTACACTCACGATACGATTTGTTTTATAATTCCTGAAACTATCCCCATATAAAGAATTTATTTCGTTAAAAATTAGGAAATACGCGTTTTCTTTCGTGGGTAGAGGATGGAATATGCTCCTCATTTAGCGAGATTTGGAATTGAGAAACTCATTTCAACATAACATTCAATTAAAAAGTTTCAAACAGCTGAAACAAAGGAGCACACATTTTGTTCCCAATAATTTGATCTTGAATACATTTTTGCCAATATCGTTGCTTTTAATTTTCTTTCAGCGTCAAATAACCTCGACTCTTATTTTCTTCACCTCACTCATACGAACACAGTGAATTAATTTTTAGGTATAATGTGGTCATAAATTAGCTAAAGAAAACATTAAATAAACAATACGTCAAAAATAAAATTGTTTACCCTCTTTCGGGGATTCAAATGAGGTTATTACCTCTTATCCGTCATTCGAATCATTGTTCTTGGTATATTTTTCTCATTGTCTTGCAAATACAGAATGTCCAAGAAATTCGAATACAAACGAAGAGTGAGGAATCATTTTTACTTAGAAAAGAACATCTGCAATGCTATAGATTGAGCTACAAGGGAGCTATCAAAGTTAGCACATGTAGTGTAATAATTGCAGATGCCGTATGTGTGCGATCAACATGAATCTCTAAGTAAGCTCCGAGTTGATTGGTACTCACTTCATCTAAGGCCTAGTCACCAGAAATGAACAAGCAGCATTTTTTGTATCTGGGAAGATATCCAACGAGGTGACAAACAAATCTTGAAATGTGTGTTTGGGTGCAAGAGAACTTTGAGAAGAACGATTCCTTCACAACAACGATGCAATACATCGGGCGGCTACGAATAATACGAAACCATGCTCTAAGTAACCTCTCTTGTATGATGTTATCCGAATTATCGAAACCAATGTAAGGAAATTTGCCTTTTCCTGCAGGAACCTCTAGATCATCTGTCTGGTTCATTTCGTATTGCTAAGACTTACATTCTTTTCATATTCAGAGTTTAATTACTGCAGCCGCATTATCACCCATGACGGATTATCACTCATGACGCAATGAAGACAGTAACTTATTTACGTAAGCTTGGTCAATATGCAGTTTCCTACCTCTTTATGTTCAATTAGGAAGCACACTCTTTCGCCGAGAGGATACTTAATACTCATAACATGTATATATAGGCCTTAGACACAAACAACAAGAAACCCGTCTACGAACCGCACAACAACGCCTCACTTGCAATAAATACCTGGGTGGGTATCCTGGTGGACAATTTAGTCGTGTCATACATCTTAACAACTCGTCTGGATGCGCACAAGTATATCATCTGTGTCACAGAGATTCTTACGGAAATGCCTGATAATGTCCCTGCACTTGTCCGACGTGGAATGCGGTCTGAACATGATGGCGCGTCATCTCACTACGCAATGTGCGTTTGTAATCTTTTGGAAATCATTTCGAAAACAATTTGATTGGGCCTGCTTGTCCAATTGCATGCCCTCCCCCTTCCAGATCACGTTATGGATCCTTTTCTGAGAGTTGCTTTCTCTCATCAAACATTTATACTATTCTATTAAGATATGTATATTCGTGTCCTTATTAATGCTAAGAAATGGGAATAGTAGGGTTGGTCAAGGGTGATCATTTCTTTCTAAGATGTTCTCATACATGACTGACACAACCTCGCACAAAATCGCTGTCATGACTTTTCCGAAATTATTCGCCTCCTTTGGAGAGCAAAAATCAAAAGAAAAATTTTTATTGCTGCATTATTCAAGGTGTATAATGGGGATTTTTACTTGTCATCGCTTGTGACATCAATGCAAAACAATGAAGACAACTCAGTGGATCAGCAATCATAACTAACCTATGAATCTGAATCTTATTTGCTTCCATTATTTAAAAATGGGAGAACTCAACGAAAATATCAGGGTTTCTTTTTTCTTATTTACTCCCTTTAGCGTCATGAACACATCCTCGTTATTTTTTGAGAGTTATAATAGGAAATTTAGTGCTTGCAAAAAGTGTATATAATGACAAATTCCTTAGTAAAATTTTAACTACAAAATACAAAATTTTAAGTCATATTATATTACCAAACGTACAAAAGTGTAAAATAAACAAAATACACATAGTTGAACAATTTTTTCAGATAGTTTGAAAATACTGTAGAATAAAAGTAAACATTTTTTTAAAAATATACAATTCGAATATTTATGACAAATTTCATTTCAGAATTATTAACAGTTGCTTTCGTAAAAAAAAAGGTTAAGCAAATTTCATCAGAAATATTCTATACAACAATATTCGAAAAAAAAATATAAGCTTTTAATATTTTTAGGCATTATGTTTCTCTCCACTAATCAGTTAAAATTTAGTACCATGTAATAATATGTCATATCCAAATAAAACAATGACCAACATACACTAGTTGGATTTTATTTAAGTATCAATTAAAAAGAATACAGAAATTCAATTCAATATACACACATGGCAGCAAAGTAACGCAATGATATATATATATATATGCATTTTTGCATGTGATTATTTCGATTTTCTTATCATTTTAATTTGAGTACTTCAAACACCAATTCAAATTAATTTTATTTAAGTTCTAACATTAAAAATTATTACTATTTTCTCCTGCCGAGACGCGGGAAGTATCTAAATATCCATTTGAGAATTCGGGAACATTATGCAATATATTAAAGAAAATTATATTTCGTGGAATGACATTTATTTGTATGAAATAAAATTTTGAAAACTATCGTGCAGTCTCAACACAACACCAAGCCTATGCACTTTTGTGTTGAATATAATATCCTTGCCACAAACAGACTAGATGATGCAGACCTGCGTGCTCCGTGCTTCGCATTCCCGCTTGTAATGAAAACTTTAACACTCTCCCTCTCCGCGGTAGTTTTGTTGGTTAAGTAATGTTTTGGCCCGAATGTAACGCGGTACCTTTTGGCTAATCATTTCCCGTTAAAATATTGATTTGTGCTAAATTCGTAGACTAGATAATGAAATGTAACAACTCTTCTTAATAGGACCTTGCATTTACGTTACTCAATTTTACTGTCGTGAATGTAACTTGCGTTATTAATTATTTCAGATATTTGATTATCTGACTAAATTAAATTTCTGTATATAAAATGAATGGATCGTATTAAATTCATTATTATTTTTTTTCTATATTTATAATAATATTTGGTTTCACATTAAATTCGGCATCGCGTTACATTCGGGATAATACGGTATGTATTTTTAAACTCCCACTCACACAATGCGGCCTACGACAAGCTTTTTATAAAATGAACTAAACTTTATAATTGTTTCTGATTAAGAATATAGAAGAAAAATTTGATACAATAGGAATTGATTAAATGTACAGATATATATTCCCAAGGTAATACGGTATGGTACGAACAATTCATGGTGGAATACTTTTTAATATTTTCATACACAATAAAAATTTCCCAATATTTGTTGAGATGACCTAGTTCCGTCGGTTTGCTATTCATTATGTATAGAGAAATGTGTTTTCAAATTGTTAAAATTTATATGAATTCTACTGCTTCTAATGGACGTGCACATGATTAACATTTCACACGTCGAAATATAACACAAAGATAATATATATATAGAAGATAATCGATTTGAATTTCAAACATAAAAACTATGAATAATTTAATTGGAAACATATTTTTTCTGCATAAATTACTACATGATTCAGATATGGAACATTGGAAGGGAACAGTTTATTCTCCAGCTTTCATAAAATATTATTAATTATAAAATTTCGTTAAGACAAGAAATAAAAACAAAATAAGCAGTTTTTCTAATATTATTTTAAAATAAATAATATAAATATGTACCAAGTACTTATTGGACTAAAAATATAAATATATATTATATAGTTATTAGAATAAAAAATAAAAATATGTATCAAATAGTTATTAGTATAGAAAAGAAATATACAACGAATAGATAGCATATCAAACATTTATCAGAATAAAAATATAGTTTTCTTAAGTAGTTACTATCAGTTTATATAACTTTTTAATATGACTTTTTTTCTAGTTCACTGTAATTAGAAAAGCATTTGGCTCGTTTTCTATCATGAGTATATTTAGAAAATATTTTATTGAATTATGCAACATCATTTCGTTCGGATCAATTTTATTTATTTCCTTAAATTGCTTTTCTGTTCGATTGAAAACATGCGCACTGTTTGAAACAAATGTAATCCACTTTTGAAACAAGTATTCTTAAAAACATTTTGATCTTTTCTAGGAAATGAAAAAAGAATAATAAGTTTTGATACCCGAACAGTTTTTATTTCTGAAAGAACTACATAAAATGTTCGTATATACCAAAACATATTTTTTTATTGTTTGGGTCTTTTCGTAGGAAAATTGTTTGTAAACACTTAAAGCAATACATTTTAGAGCATCAAGGGACAAATGTTTGTGTTTCTTCCGCTGAAATCTTTTTAAACATCGAACGATTGTAAGGGGAGATAAAAGGTTTAAGAATAAAAATTGAATAAAAAAATATTTTCTTCCAATCAACTTTTTATATATGATAGTAAATAAATAAAAAAAAAATAAGTACAACAAACTTTTATTCTCTCTTTATTTCCAGTTCTCTGAATTATGATATGGTCTTAAAAAGTTATATACAGGTATTATTAATATTGTTGTGTATCTCTCACTCTTAGTGGATATATCTCATCTCTCATATATTCTCTCTCTCTCTCTCTCTAATACTTTCAAGAAAGAGTAGAGAGAGGTCATGAAAATATTTCAAAAACCAGTGAACAGGGAATATTTATATAAATTTAATTAGTATTTACTTAGGATTAGTTGAAAATTTGTGACAATTACTATGCAATTTGTACTTGTCAGTGAGAAACCAGCAGAGTATTAACCTGTTAAAAGGGAAGTGAAAAAGTGGGACTAAACATGGAATGAGTGGTCTCAGAGACCACAATTTGCAATTAATTTTAAAAGAAATAAATTGTTTAATTACAATAACAGATACCATTATATTTCACTTTGATGTTCTTTGAACCTCGAATTTTCAGAAACGAATGCGTTTTGAGGAACATAATGAATGGTTTGTGAGACCACTTGCTACTGTTAAATGTTGATGGACGGGAAGTACAGGTGTCTGCTAAAAATGCGAACATATCGAAAAGAGGGTTAGTTTATATTTATTTGTCGAAGTGAGTCACTCTAGTTCCTTGATTTTATGAACAATCTTGTTAAGACTGTCTGACAAACTAGCTTGATGTCATCGAGAGGGAGCCAGAACCTAAAACTTAAATTCAGTAGACAATCTTTACCGGGTGATAGTAGTTGTCTCTGTTAATTATATGAAAATAATTTCATTTTATTCCGTTTTAACACGCTATTTAATTTATGACATTAACTACATCGCTTTTCCTCTTTCAGCTTTCAATTTAAAGAGTTTAAATGAATTTGGTTATAAATTAGAAGTCTCTCCCAACAAATGAAACACGATTTATATAAGAGTTAATAGTATAAACTATTTAAATGTAATATGATAAATTGTATACACATATAGTGAAACATTTAACTTAAGAGTTGTTAGTTTAGTTAGCGTTTGAGAGTGACCTGAAGAGTTATCAATCGATACATCGGTATAATGCATGCCTCGCGGGGGAGTTTTTAGAGCGATCTTAGGGAAGATCTATACAAAATTAACGATTCTAACCATGATCAATAAAAATTCTAAATACTTGAATCATATAGATTCATTCGGATAAGTACTAAACTATTTCATTAAAAGATAGATAAAACGCATATAGGGACTTTTACCTCAGACAGAGTAGGTAAATAATTGAATTTTGATTATTTGCCGATCTGAATAAAATAACCAGATTATTAACACTGAATGACATTCTATTCATTGGACTATTGATTATTATTTCAAATATTTAATAACTATAGTTGGCACAATTAAAAACGGGTGGCACAGATTGTAGAAATCAATTGATTTTCACACATATTTTACGAAAAAAAAATATTTGATTCGATATCGATATCATAAATACAGGACATAATTCTGATTTTGTAACATTCTTGATATTATAATAAACATTACTTCCAAACCTTTTTCATAAATACAATTGAATCTCGTTACACTTAACCAAGGATATATTTATCTATTGGTTATAGTAATGTTTTCAGTGGTTCCAAATGAACTGCTATAGATAATTAATGTTATTTTAAATACTTATAATGGATTCGTAATTCAAGGAACTTATCTTACTCGCATAATTTAAATTTTGCTTCAACAGATATCCTTCCAGCTCCTCAAAGATAAATTTATACACAAGTATGAAGATCCTTCGGATAACAGCATTCAAAGATTAAATCACAAGTCCCCCTCTTTCTATCCTCCCAGCCATCAGAATCAATCACTGGTCCATTTCTGCCAAAATAAAAATTTCTCTTTACCACCCTTCCCCTTTTCTCTACAGTTACCAAGAAAAGCTTTGTCCACTACAAAGATATCGGCTTCCAAAATTTGCCTTGATAAATTGGAACAAAAGTTGAACGGACCATATATGCGTAGTGTGATTTTTCTTTCCTTTCTATTTCTAGGGGCAGATTGCTTGTGATTGAAAAGAAATTTTGCCATCTCAGTAGTATGCTGTAAAAATTGGTACAAAAGGACCAATTTCATAATGAGGAGGGCTAAGGAAGTTTTTGATGAAACTGAATCTCGCAGGCATACCTTGCAAAAAGAATGATCCAGGGTCGTCAAGTGCTTACAAAAACTAAATGGGAGATTTAAAAAAAAACAGGGGATATCGATTACAAACCGAATTTAAATTATAGCATTCGTAAGCTTATAAAATTGTGTAGAATAAATAAAAAATGTAAATTTTGGTGGATAAATGATATAACAAAAAAGAAGATACTGTACTCTATTATTATATCCAGTACGCCGAGGAATTATGTCACTTTCTGACTAATCTTAGAAATTATATTTCCTGTTTCAAAATGACGTCTTTTGGTGCTGACAAATTCTTAGCAATGTTAGGATTTCACTAACATCTACTGATGAATTACAGATTAACCACAAAATTGGGTATTTATTTCCTGAAACAAACATGGAGCCAAATTTTCAATATTTTATACTTGATAAAGAATCTCAAACTGAATGACGCTTGAGAATTATCCAAGACGTTTAGAGAGAGACAATACAAATTATACAGCAAATACTACATGTTAACTTTGTTTTGGATAATGGATTCAAAACTCCTTTGAAAAACAATTCTCATGAAAACTAAAATGTAGTAATCTATCTAGATCGGGCAGTGTGCAATGCTCCAACTTTCAACCAAGTGGCTACTGTAGTGGTAGCTAATGTTAGCACAATAACGCAAGATGTACCCGCACGACGGTACACTTTCTTGAGTCGACCGATTTTATAATGCTTTTCAGTACCTAATTGTTTTTGGAAAGTTCAGGAAATATAGAAATTTTACTTTCGTTAAGTTGCTCCTGTCACTACACATTCGATTTCAAACAAGAAAGCATCACGCATGAATTATTATGCATATCAAATCATGGTGAGATGACTCTAATATACTGTAGCTTTGCAAATAACTTTTAACCCAGTTCTTAGTAGATAATCAAATTAAAATTGAATGCAAACCTTTAAGATATGTACATTTGAATTAGAAAAAATTGAGACCATAGAACTACATTCACTTGCAAAATGCTATTATTAATGATGTGGAAAGGGATCCTAATAATTTAGGATATATGATAATCCTTTCATATGCATTGGTTATAGTCCCAGCTACCTACATGAGTACACACAGGATGCATTTGTATATGTCCACAATTACGGCTGCCCAGGTTTGTTTATTACACTTATATGCAACCTATCTTGGATTGAAATTACAGAACAGTTAATGACTGATCAGTACATTGGAAAGGTGCGGTTTGTTTTATGTACATTTATCTTTGTAGATTAAAAAAAATGCAACGTAATCAAATTGATGAGATCGTTCGAAGACAGATACCAAACTCCAACCATGATTAAAAACTATGCCACAGTATACGTAACAAAAAATATTATTCGTGGGCCCTTAGCTCATTGAATTCGTTATTTCTGTGCAAGAAAGGTAATAAATGTACCAAGAAGTACCATTCACACACATTCGAAATACAGAGAACAAAGGGGAATTGATATTCCTAACACAGACGACGATCATCGGAAAACAAGGGACGCACAGCTAAGATTAACATTCGGGGTGGGGGTAAGGACGAAATTTTAATTAAACAACAGTGGGTTGTGCCATTTTCACCTATTCTTTAAAAAAAGTAAGGCACATGTCATTGTGGAAATTAGTTGTTAAGTTTAAGCATTAAAATATATTTGTAAATATATAAACAAAAGCAGTGATCAATTAATTTTTCGTCTTCGAAAAACTGAAAATGTAAATAAGGATCCTATAGATATAGCACAATTATTTTGAATGGGCAGATAAGTGAGTACCTATAAAGCAATGTGGTGAATTTCAAGCTTACATTGTATGAAAGATATCCAACATCGCATCTGTCTACACAATTCCCTTACGGTGCACGCGTTTACTTTACTGAACGAAATTTCCGTGACAGATGTGCAATACTGCCTGAAACGATTTTAACGACATTTTTCATTCTCTATATGGATAAAGTTTTCGCAAAATCATTACGGTGCTTTGAAAATCTTAAGTATTCAACATCATGGAATTCAACGAAGAAGGAATAGAAACATCGTATGCATGGGAATTCTGTCAAGAAGAGGCCGGGTTAAATGGACGGAGACGTGCTGGTTCGGATATGAAGCAACTTTGAATGTTATTTTGCAAGGACGCAATTCAGCAATTTTAAATGGTACTGTTTGAGCTTATTGTTAAATAAAGTATGAGGATTTTTGAGCTTTGATAATTAAAAATCTGTGATTGGAAAAAAAGCATTCAACGTTTAGAGCAGAAGGTGAGTCACTGGGAGTATTAGCAAGTAATAATCAATGACACGCTTCAATGAAATTTGTTGTTCTGCAGAAAATACTAGAGAACTGTTTTTGTTTTAATATGCTGCTGTGGTCTACCCAATTCTCTTCAGTTGTGGAACAAGTACAAATACGTTTTAGCAGAACACTCAAAATAGATTTCAGGGATTAATAAATCATGATATAAACATTAATGATACCTTAAAGCTTATAAAAGACAAACAATATTCCAATGGTTGAAATGACTTGTCCTAATTTAATTTGCTTACCCCGGAAATAAAAGGAGAATTATCTAACAATGTAGTGAGATAATTCAACTATACTTCTTCCGTTTTAGAGATTAATTTCAATGAAATGACATTACGTTCATTGACTGAATAAAATTACGTATATGACTTAATTATGTGTCTTGCAAACAGTGAAAAGGAAGTTTTCTTTTTTCACGCATCTGGAGGTTTAAGAAGAAAAAAACATTCATATTGAACCTACCTCTGCGCACCTTCTTAAACATCATAATATAGCTTCAGCAGCTGTATCTTCGGGTATTGTTGCAAAGTTACTTGAACTCAGTTTTTACTTTCCTTTAAATGTCGCGAGGGAAGAAACTCCGATTGTAAAATTAATGCTCGTGGCTCACTTTTGCATCAGGGCAAGTTGATCGTGCCGAAAAAAGGGCACTAAGCTGCATAAGTATACTGTAGATTCATTGGACCGCAGCCTAAGAGATAACCGGAGCAATCAAGCTATGATAGCTGGCGTGGTTGTTTTAATTTTGCAGGAGACTTTAACGAAATCTTACCTGTTAGTCTGAGAGGAACTCTGGTAGATGAAATGAATGTAAAACTGTGGGCTATAGTTGAAAAATGGTACCGGAATTACGACGTATGGGTCCATAATTATAATAACCTTGAGTCAAATACTTAATCTCGTATGCTTTTACAAATCAATACATAAGCAGTAGAGGTGCAGAGAGAAATATCACTTTCACGAATGACTTTTAAATTGTGTAAACTTTGAAAGCGAGTTCATTACACACTTTTTCCCATATTTACAGACTAACACGCGTAACAAAATCTGGTTGCGGGAAAGAGCAATACTATCATCAAAAACAATTATGTAAATAAAATTAACAAATTAATATGAGCAACATTATCAGTAAAGCAAATATTTAATTACCGTTCAATACTATAATGATCAATGCCGATAGTATTGCATATATCCCGTTGAGTTTCTGAATTCTTTGAAGTTATCACTCACACAAAGGAATACGCTCAAATTAGAATTCAAAGTTGACGTATCTTTCCTTTCAATGTGAAATTTAAATGCCCCCAATTAATGTAACGGTACAAGATTGAGAAATATAGAATTGAATTGGTTGTTTTGTTTGATTTCATTAACATCCTACTAGAAGCAACACGAGGGCACGAGGAAGATGAACCGAGCTCACCCAACGAGTTTAGAGTTACAAACTGACCCCCGGGGGACAATCACCCAGCAGTCTGCATTTATCGACAAAAGAATATAAGATATTATGTATTTTTAAAATCAAAATTAAACAAAGTTAACTGTGTATTTATGGAGCAGAGAATGTACAAGAATATAGAAATATGATAGGAATGTAAAAAAAATAACTAGGAATTTTCTTGCAGAAATATTCGCATAACATGCTAAATGGCCGAGCATAAAAGCGTTCACAAAATCGTGAACAAAACTGAAGTGTTATACAAAGATGTGAACATATACACAATGCATACAATTATAGTTGTACAGTAAGGGAAAATATTAAAATATTACGAAATGTAATAAAAATTCAAGACATGAAATTTATTGGGTAATTTTATGAGCTTTAAGAATACAAGATTTAAGTCTGGAATGCAAGTAAGGATTTTCACTTAAGGACTTCAGCCAAATGACTTTCGCCTTTCGCCTCATCAATAGGACATTTTAAATGAAAATCCTTGGTAAAAGGTCAAGAGAACACCATGTAGTGATCTGCATCTCCAACAGAGCTAATGGGACATCAATTTGTATTTTCAAATTAAAACGATTTAAATAAAAGATGAAGGTATCGTTGCCAAGTAAGAAGTGAGTAATAAAACAAAAATTTGTATAAAAACTCAAATTTAGTCATGGAATATAAGACTGAAACAGAATACCAGTATTATAAGGAACACTAGCCCTCCCACACAGAAAAAAAGCCCTTAATTTTTATAATCTTAACAGCATGAGACTGAAGGGCAGGAGCATTCAATGTCTCACCATCAGTTACAGCGATCTTTGCAAATGAATCTGCGGTCCCGTTATAATAATATCCGACATAGGCCTAGTAACTCTTTGCAAGTTGTAAAAATTAGAATATAAGTTGCTAATTTTTCTTTAATGGAATTAATAAAAGCCGATTTATTTCTGGTACTTTGCAGTTGCGCTATTGCTGATAAATTGTGAGAATAAATAGAAAACTTAAAATTATGAGACAGAACCCACAAAACTGCAAATCTGATTACCGACAGCTCGGCCTGGAAAACTGAATTATAAGAATTCAGTGCTAACATGTAAATCCTATTTTGGACATCCCAGTGGAAGATACACACATCGAACTAAGTTTAAGACCTGGTCTGTGGATGTAAATCGCCCACTCGGAGGGTTAAAAAAATAATTTGTTTTTCAGTACGAACAGCTCTCAGTGAAACATTTGAGTCGAATTTGATATTGTTAATCAAGGGTGGAAAGATGGATCTACGCTGCTTTCATGTTTAATATTTAAGAAAATAAAATTTTAGGTAAAAAGGGTAAGATGAATAGTAGGTAAAGAATGCAGTAGTAGGAGTCATCCTGTAAGCCTTAGTAATTTTTAAAAAGTAAATTCTCTGAATGGAGTTTAACTTGATAATTTGCGAGGAGTTTAGATAACCATCCCAAACCCTTGTAACAAAGACAGTAATATGTTCTATAATAGATAAGTACCTTAGTTTATAATTTTTAGAATTAAAATTACAGAAGATGGCTATTGGTGACGGACCTCGTAATTTTTGAACTTGGTCAAGTGTTCAGGACAATACCTGAACTGGCAACCCTCTCTCCTAATTTCCATACCATTACTTTCGGAAGACTTTGAATTTCTACAGATTTAACGTCCATCAGATACAGGATACACAGACAGATACAGATACAGGTTCTTTACTGGCATCTGGGTTCAAATCCACGACTCTTTGAAATTCGCTAACCGCGAATCTGCATGCATGAACATCTGGTAATTTCTTATAGGTACTACCTCTCTCTCTCTCTGTTTATATTTCCTGATTATGTACCTTTTCCGGAGAAAACTCGTGTTTAAATTCAGTTGCTTTTGTAATCTCATCACTAAATTCATCCATTTAATGGAAAACGTTTAAAGATTAGACGCTGCTCAAGGTCGGCCGGCCAGGCCGAAGAAAAAAGAAAATGGTTACATTCGCTGTCTAATTGCAGTGCCTCCAGCAATGGCGAGATGATTAAAGAGTGCTCTATTTTTCAGAGTATCTCATTAAATAATAGGGAGATTCATAGGAAACATCATCGAACACGTGGTACAGGATCATGGATTCTAGGGATAACCAGCAAAAGACAGGGAGTGTAGAAGAGATTATTTTGACATATTTATGATAGAAAGAAAAAGGGCTTTGACACAATTTAATAGCACATGATCTAAGAAATAAATGAATAATTTAGAATAAGACCAGGAAATAAGAATGAACTATTTACTTTTAAATTAGGTAAGAGGCATGGGTCAGGATAGAAAAATAAATTATTATTGAGAGAAATTAATAAATTAAAGTTAAATCATTACACGCATACACACACACAGAGAGAGATAATATATATATATATATATATATATATATATATATATATATATATATATATATATATATATATATATAATGTGAATTATCGAATTAGTCATCTAGGAAAGCTAAAATTATATCAATACATATCTTTAAGAATATTTATGCTTTCTTTGATATATATAATTTAAGAAATAAAAATTAAGCCTCTATGCAGCAAAATAAATAGAAAAAAATTTAGTCTTTGGCGAAGAAATTTATACATTCACTTTTTTCTAAATCATTAATTTTCTATTAAATTCTGGCACAGTTTCAATATAATTACTATTTAATTTTGTCATTTAAATAAATATATTGATACTATATATTAAAATACAACCACATTTATAATAAGATAAATAATTTTTTCATGTAATAAAGAGTAACCTATAGTCACAGTTGATTCTTACACCAAATATATTTATTCTTTTTTATAGCTTTTGTTTTGAAATATTAAGTTTTTTTCAGTTAAGTATTTCTTTCATTATCTGTACAAGCACTTTTTTCTGAAATAGTTCCATTCTGTGGTGAATTTACTATTTATAGATGTATTTTTTAAAATATTTTTTTTATTACAGCAATTCTAAGATTTTCAAAGAATTTTAGAAATGGAATTTTCCAATTTTAAGCAAATTATTTTAAAAAAACGGTTTTCTTTTAAATCTTCAACAGAAAACTGCGCAATTTATGTAGGGAAATAAGTTTTTTGAATGTATGTAAATCGTTTCCCATATTTCTACGTTTTTTATACTTATCAGCATATTATTATTTAAAGAGATTAATGTTTTCATAAGTTAAAATTAATTATGAAAGTAGTATATATTTTTAGAAGTATATATTCCTCAAATAGCTCTTTAAATCTGTATGAATGTTTGAAAATGCTTCAGTTTACAGCGAATTCAAAGTATTAATTGTAATAATAATAATAAGAAAAAAAAAATTAGCAGGTTTTTTCGACGTTAACTATCTTTATTTTACATTGTTTATGAAAAATAATTTGCTTTTCAAATGTGTAAAAAGGTCCTCTTTCATTATTTTATAATTTAATTTCGATTTTAAATGCCCAGAATCTGAATCAGGTATCACATCATTTTTTTAATTTTTTGTATATTTGTTCACACTTGTTTGACATAATATTTAATAATAAATATTATTTTATAATTGAATTGGAGCACATAGATAAAAATACATTATCTTTAAATATAAACGAAAATAGATAAATTTTATAATATTCATAACATTTATTGTAAAATTTTCTCAGTTTGAAAACGTTTCATCAATAGGAAAATGTTAAGATATGAGGGATGATCAATAGGACTTTAGAAAATCCAAGATATGGCGCTTGTAGCATCGAAAATGGTTTCTTTTTGTATATATCATGCCTCACTAGTCAATAAGTTTTAGTTACTCGTATTCGTGATCATGACGCCTTTCGCTCATCAAAATTCTTCATCATTTTATTTCCACCCGAGGAAATTATTCTCGCCTTGTTTTTAGCATTTCAGTGGAAGTAACCTAAGGTTTCTTATTTGTTTGAGTTTCGATGTATTACGATGAATCCAGGTCTTACAGACAGCGACAACTGGACACAAAAAGACGATGGCAACTCGATACAGTCTCAAATAGATTTGACAGCGAAAAACTATCAAATCTAATTTTGATTTAACAACAGAATACTATCAAATTAAAGTAACTTATGAGTTACTGTCAAATTTGTTTTAGCATAGTTTAACAGATGCAACATCCGGTAGTAATAACAATTTACCTTAATGATGCATGCTATCTTTGAATTAAAGTACTTTTTCAGCCTCGTAGAAGTTTATGACAATCAGATTTTCCCAAATAATGTCTCCCGACGATGCAGTTCAAATTTGAAATTGTCTGAACAGTAATGGATAATGTAAATTACGAGTGTATTTCATATTAAATTACAAATTATCATTTTGAAGTGCTTCAAAAAATACCATTGTTTAAAATGAGAAATTGGCAATCAGGAATGGAAAAGGAAACTCACTGTTATTGCTCACCATTGACCACTTTCGTTTTTCAAAGTAATCCATAAGTATGACATTTTGTGCAACCGAATCATTCGTAGACTTGATTTCTCCAGCCAATGAGATCATTTTCTCTTTGTTTGGAGGAAATTCACGAGCAGAAATCCGTTGTTTTGATTGTTGTTATGTTGAAACAAAGGCTCATTGACGGCGACGAATCGTCGCTGCCGTAAACAAAACTAAGATGAATCAGTGTTACATTAATTTTGACGCTACTAAACAAATGACAGCACATAATGGTAACACCTACATACCATAGCAATACCATCTACCATCAAATACAGATAATTTTGAGCATTCCTTGCATACCCTGAAATATATTCTTACTTTCACAGAAGCATGTTTCAAAACTGTGAAATTTAATGGTTTATTCTAAGAACTTGACAGCTAGGTGTTGATTATAAATTACATCATCCATTATTGAATGCATTATGTTGCAAAAATTATAATTCTTTACAGATACAAACAAATATCTTGACCTGCTTATTGACTGCATTGGTTATATTTTTCTTTTCAAGGAATTTTAAATGAAAACTTTCAGAACTGTCTTTGTAATCCATTATGTAGAATATTGTTTGTCACTTTGAACCCATGTAATAGCTTCCGAAATGTGTAAATTTGGTGTCATTTAATTTTCCTCGACATTTATTAATTTTAATTATTTTTTTAAGAACTATTCTTTGAAACATTGGTAAACTAAGAACACATGCGTTCGTTTATCATGCTCCAATGTCCCAAGTGCCAAAAAAAGCACTTTTAACTCTTTATTTTATCCGGAAATTTTGTTCATTTTAAAGTAATATGAATGTTAGTAGAGAGATTTCTGATGTAATTAAATACATATTTGTGTGTAAAATGTATTGAAAAAACTAGTACATTCCTTATACATTTCAGGGTGAATATTTTTCGAAGGGAAGAAATCAACCCCAACATTTCAAAGCACTCGAAATGAACTTCATATTTTAGAAACTTTAATAGAAATGGAGCTTAAATTTCCATTTTATTAGTATGGAAGTAACTGGAATTTCTTATTTTTGATTTTCATTTTTGTAAGAAAAATTTAGTTATTATTCGTTATTGTATTGTATTCGTTATTTCCTAGTTATTCATGTGAAAAATTTTATTTTTAAGAGCTTTCATTTTACCAGTGACAGCTAGAATGTACAACCAAAATTTCACCGGTGTTTTCCGCCAATAGTGGGCAGCATTTCAATACATAAATGATTTTCTTGGCACCATGTAGAGTAAATTTCTTGGATCGTATCACCAAAAAACTAATTTCTTCTAATACCTCTATAACATCCTAACAATACATGATATTAGTAAAGCTGTAGTCTTCTTCATGGAAATAGTTTTTGAAAAGGTAAAGCCATTGTCTCAAAGCAACGGGTTCTCTATCTGCCTTTTGGATTCGCAAAATTTAAACACTTTATCCAGCAGGTAATGTAATATTCAACTGTTGAGAATCAAAATTAAATTATGTGTGGGACATTTCATGTCAACGATTTCTGATACTACACTTAGCAGAAGTTCATGATTATTGTGTACTTGTGTGTGCAATAATACAATCTTCTTAAAGCTATGCAATTTACAAATACCTGTTGATATTTACTTTGTCAGCTGATTCTAGCGTTTGTATTTCTGAATGAATTCAAAGTTATTTATGTCACTGCAAACATCTATTTTTGATTAATGATATAATTAATAAGGATTTACAAAATATAACTTTTACTTTATATAAAGTGTACAACATTAAAATATTGTCTTCAGATAATATGGTATTAATAAACAAAACTGGATTATTTCAGAAATTTCAATGCAAGAAAAATTTCTCTGAGGATTGGATCACTATATAGATTCACGTGTGTTGAAAGAAAATGTTGCTATTCTTAAGAGAGGCTTGAAAAGATTCAAAACCCAACACCAATTTTATGTTCACAAAACAGTGATGAAGATATTAAGGAACTTTTTTAATGAAGAGGCATGGTTATTTTAACATAGAAGGCTGTTTCTACATGGTATGACCCAGTGTTTCATTCAGATCGAAACTTAAATGGAGCATTTCGTATGAGCAAAATTTCATCATTCATAAATGAGTTTGACTATTTCAATATTTCTGATATATGTTTCTAATCCTTTTTTTACATTTTATTACATAGATATGCGACTTGCACGAAAATAATATATCTTTCTAATATTTCAATTGGTTTGAATATATGACGGTGAATCGAATGTAAATGATACTTTATATTAATAGAGGAAGACGATTTTCTATTTATCATTTCAAAAATGATCAGGGATTTAAATCTTAAATAATTACATTTTATACTTCTTATGTTCATTTATTTAAACTCAAGTACTCAAGAAACAAAGCTCTCTAAAAGTGAAACACTTCCACTCGAAGAAAAACTTACTTTATCATCTGGAAAAGTTCTTGCTACAGTTTTTGGGGATTCACAGGACATTCTGCACATCATTGTTCTTCATGACTGATGGGTCAGTAATGCAAAACACTACTATTTGCTCTTGAACAGATGATTAAAACAAAATATTGGTCCTTATGACGTTCCATTTCAACCCGTAATGCTATCCTCCTCCGGGAAACTGCAAGACTAAATACAACAGGTATAACGAAAAAAAAAAAAGTTAACTTCACTTCATAACACTCAAACGTCCTCCCTATGGGCTGGATCTCTCACATTCGGATTATCATTTATAAAGAAGCATTAGGATGGTAAATATATTCATTGTATAAATAAGTACAACATAATAATAGTGCAATTCCTATTTGTCAAACTTCTTTTTATCACATAAGAATTCAAAAAATTCTCAATACGTTGAGAAAAACGTGCGGATATTAAATTAGGTTATATAGAAAAACAGCTTTGGTGTAACTTTGGTTTGTAGCATTTCAGAAGAAATATCTTTTAAAAATCATTTTTACATTTCATGAATTTTCAAATATTTCAAAATGTTTTTGTCATTTTGGATTTTGATTTGTTTTACTTATTCAATCTGGTGAATAAGATATTTAAAAGTATTATCAAACTGTGACAGGATTGGCTTAAATATCAGATTTGCTCATTTTATTATTAAATTAATTTCACTTCTTGTATAAAGTTCTCTTATATGAAAAGAAGAGCTTTATTCTAAAATCGTACCACTGTTACTCCAATTCTATTCATACTCGTACTTCCATACTAACAAAGTGAGAAACTTCAAAAAACGAATGATTTCACGCTACTGTAGGTATTAACTAAAGGAAAAGAGGGTATTCAAGAAATCTAATGCATCTGCTGACAAAATTGAAAAGTAATCCTCTTCCTTAATAAGGATACAATGAAATCTCCTTCAGTTCATTGAATTATTTAATTAACGCTTGAATAATTCTAGATGACGATATCAAAGACACAAAATTAAGAGAAACAATACCAGTATTGATTTCATGTATTTCCAATTACTCTTCCGATTAATTTGTTATCTCTTCGATCTTTGGCAACATTGTCTCATGCTCTTTATTTACATCTTTCACAAATAGCTGAAGGAAAGTTTGCATGTTTCGAACACATTAAAATAATTTATTTTTATTTTACCTTTGAGTACTTCATTCCAAGAAATTAAATAGAGACATCTGGTTTGACGTTCTCATTATAATTCTTCCACGTGTACTGTTCTATAATATTGGATTTGTTTCAATATAAATATCGTTTTCAATTTAGAATTTATTTGAAACTAGAAATTAACTGCGAAATATCAAAGTGTGGTGTATTTAATTTTAAATTATTTAGTAGAAATCTGGTAACTAAGATAATCGAAGGTTTCTCTTTTATTTTTATCATTTGCATGTGTTAATAAATGGTGAAAAAGTAAATTCTTTTAATCACTTGTCAAATATCTTAATATATAAGATTACGTGGTGTAAAATGCCAGAATCTTTCTTATTCTGGAAAATATTATTAAAATGGTTAGGTTTATATTTCAAAGTCATAGTTTTACCATCGGTATCCACCTCTGATAAGAAATGTTATAAATCTTAATAAACGTGTTCCACATGAATTGAGAAATCAGCAAATGTAGTGAATATTTGAAATTTGCATTTCACTTTATTTAATTAGCAACATAACTCACTTCAAGAATAATATTGCATTATGCTGTGAGAAATGTGTCACCTATGACAATAGAAAGGATTATAGATCGTAGATTAAACCAGATAAACATGCAAGAAGAAGGAAATAATCTCTTTATAGTCTTAAAATTATAATAATAGTATGCTGAAGTTCAAGGAATATTGCTCACTATTTACTTTCTGGAATGAGTAAACAATGTTGCAGAATATATTGTCATAATATTGAAAAAAATCATTGAAGATTTGCTTAAATGGATCTTGCATTAATTACCTCATATGAAACCAATCTCTATATAATAATGCGCGGCTCCATATGTGGCTCAAATAAGCGTACAAACATTTTACGATTTAGGATCCATGAGCCCTTAACAACCCCGAATATCAACTGATCTTTCATCTACGAATTACCAATTTTTTGTATTTTGGAATATTACGTACGAAATAAATTCTGAAAGAGTTCGACCTAATATCAAAGCATTCTTAGCAGATTTTTTGTCTGCCAAACGCCCCACGTTTTTGAAAGAGGAATTAATTTATTGGAAACATATTGGCAAGAGCATATTCAAGCACATGATACATTACATAACTAATAAAGTGCCCCTTAGAATTTAAAAATCATTTTTACTTTTCTTACTATAACCCAATATTTCACATTATACAACCAAAAAAATAATTGTTTTGTCAAATATATATCAGATCATATAATTTATAACTTAGTAAAGGATATGTATGCTATATTAGATATTATAAGATAAAAATTTAATTTATTTATTAGAACATAAGTTATTCACTATTTTATGGTTAAATAATAAATTCAAATATATGAAATAACATAAGTAAGATGTATTTGGAAACTTAATTATTTCGATGTTAATCTCTTCCCATAGATATAATTTTTATTTTGTTAATTAAAATAATCATCTATTTTATAAATTTGAACTTATTAAAATCGTATATACTTATCACATTCTTCCAATTATATAAATAATGTTTAAAAACACATTTATATTGATATTTTTTAATGTTATAAAAATAATTGATGGATAAATGTTTTTGTGTTCTTATCTCGTTCGCTTATGATTTACTTAAAATGAAGCAAATTATTTCTTCACATTTGTTACAGATATCCTGTATAGTAACATTTAATTTTCTTTTATACTTTTTTAAGAACGAGAAAGAAAATATGTCTGGCAATATTTCCTAATAAGTTATTTCAGTCAACTAATGACTTTTTCTTCTTTCTTAAAAATTGATTTTTTATTTTCATATTGCAAAAAGTATTTCTTTAAAAAACTGCAAATTACAGGCTACGAGATATGTTTTTGTAAGAGATATAAGTATATTTATTATCCATCAAATGTAATTTTTTCGAATCAAATATCAATCTTGGTTAATGTAAAGAAACATTCAGATGGAGTTTATACTTACCAAAAGTATGTAACTAAACTCATTTCAACCGTATATATGAAAAGTTTATATTATATATTTTTTGTAAGAGTCCAAAGTTGGATCAAATAAAAAAGCGGCTTTTTAATACCGACAGATAATTGTTAAATATTTTACCACATCACCAATGATAAGTTAGTAAAAGATTTAATAATCACTCTAAAATATTTTTTAACTTTATCTTCATTTATTTAGCCCTTAGGACTAAAACAAAACGGATCAGTTTAACATAACTTTCAAAAAGTGAAGGTACTCCACTAAAAGCAAAAGTTTAGTGATATACTGCAAACGTTCTCGTTACTGTTCTTTTGGGGTTCGTTGTATAGTATGCGGCAATTTTCTTTATGACATATGTAAGTAGAAAATAAATATCAAACGGTTTTTCTCGTTATTATATCTAAAAGAGGCTATTCTTTAAGTCAACTATAAAATGTCGTAACTCACCACTCTTTTAAAATTTTATTTTATTTGTTCTTGCGTATATGTTTGATGTCTGCTTTTATCAGTAATGAACATAATTTTATAACTAAGTCAAAATAAATTTCTCCTATTTTTTTTTTATTTGACTCAAGTGAAACATATATATATTATATATATTTGATGCCTGCTTTAAAGATTAATGAAATTTATTTTTAAAAATGCCTCATAGTAAATTTCTTCTAAATCGTTTTATAGGATTGAAATAAAACATAATTAAAAATGAAGAATTTTATTTAAATAATTTTTATAAACATAATTAAATATATTTTATAAATTTTTAATTTTAAATATTTTATAAATTTTTAATTTTAAATATTTTATTATAAATTTTAAATTTATATAATTAATTATAAATTAATTAATATAATAATTTATATAATTAATTTTTTTAAACTAATAATTTATATAGTTAATTTAAATTTATATAATTAATTTATATAATTAATTATAATAAATTATAAATTTTAAATATATTTTAATAAAATATGATTAAAAATGAAGAATTTTATTTAGCTATCAACTGATATATTACCATAAATCATATGTATTTGGGAGTAAAGAAATTACTGAGAAAATTATAAAAAAAAATTTCAGAATTTTAACACAGTTTATGAACGAGTCATTTTTTTTTACCTAAAGTGTTTAGAATGACTCATATTTAATTTGACCTCATTCTTGAATTTTTTGCAGTCAAATGTTTTGAATATTAATTTACCATTATTTACCAACAAAGCAGTGTTTGTAATCGATCAAGTAATATAATAAATTAAATTACAACAAACTCTATTTCGCGAAAAAAAAAGTCCGTTTTTTATTTATTAATCTAATTCTTTTAATTTTCATTTGCCTCATTTTATTACTAATTTTAAGAAATGTATGCACACGTGACTCCACTTTGGCTATAGATTGTTTTGGTGAGGTGGCGCAATAGTCTTAGTCGAAGCTCATGTGTTGAGTTGTTTTCGTCGAGTTGTTGGTTCGATTCTTGATGTCACTGAAGACTTATTGTGTCTCGGAGGTGGTGTGCATTAAATCTGTCAAGGCTTCAATTATTCACGTTGCAATTACGTAGAAACCTGAAGAATGGATTACCAGCTCAGGATTCTTCTTCTTCGCTTGGCCGAGGTTTAAAATTATGAGGTCAGTCACATATTATTTGTAATTCTTTCGTTAATAATAAGACAATTGATCAATCGATAAAGCTTATTATTAATTGAAAACGCATCAAGAAATAATGAACAATTTTAGCATCATTTATTATTAACACGAAGGCCATAAAAAATTACTGAAAGCAAATGTAAAAGATACCTAAAATCCGAATATTTACTTAAACAATTGTGACAAAATATTCAGTATTATTGTTTTCAAAATCAGTAAAAAGAATTCAATGAATCTAAAAGAGTTGTAAATATGAATTCTTTCCGTTACGATAAGGAGCGTGTTTCCTGATTACTAATCGTTATGGGAGAATTGTAAGAAATCAACTATTAATAACAAATATTGACATGGATACCACCTTCATTATTTGACAATTTTTAAAAGTTATGACACATTCAATTTCGGAGGAATAGATGAGAAATACTAGATGAGAAAAATAATGTGATAATTATATAAAGGTAATTTTTATGTTAACCTTGAGTATACAATCTGAACTCATAATTATGAGTATGAACAAAAACATTCTGTAAGCAATCTGAACTACAGAAATAGGATCTGTTATTGGACGTTCCTTTTTTATGTGTTCCCCTTTAGTTGCATTTATTCGGCAAGACGAAGCAAAACAAATAGAAAGCGATCTAGTATCCAAGTAAAATATATCCAAAACTACAGCTTGATTTAGCTACCGTTTGAAATTGGTGACTCGATTTCAGTGTTGATCATATTTTGGAGTTAAGGATGGAGGGGAAGAAAGTGCACTAGTAATCCCTGAATCAACTCCCAGAATAACAGCTAACAGTTGTGAATAAGAAAAACGGTCAAATGCGAAGAAAGCAAAGTAAAGAAGGGAATTCCCCACTTCAAAAACTGAATAAAAATAACTTCATCATCGGCTTCTTACGCCTGCTCCCTCTTGTTTCATTTAGTTGGTCATGTCGTCATGTGATGTTCCTGTGCTAACTTTAACTTATTTTAAGTTTTTTCTAATGTTAATAAACTGTTGTGATTTTTAAGATGTCCAGATACTGATCTGTTATTTTATGACACATCTCGATTTAGTTTGGTGACTACCAATTGCTACCCACCAAAATATGAATTAACGACACATGAAACTGGTTAACGTATGATATACCATATTTATTTTCTTTATTGAGCAGCACTATACATTTTTATTCACAATCACTGAGCCAAAATAACATTCATATGATATTACATCACATTCATGATATTGCATATTATCTACTCTCTAATACATTTTTATAGAGATAAGCTACATTTTTATTCTCTCTATATAACTCATTCAAAAACTAGATCGGACAAAATTGAGCACCACAAAAAACCATTTAGAAAATTACACAGTCTGCAAGTTATAGCCTTAGTTTTATAACTTGATCTGTGTACAAATTTCAAAACAATTCAGAAAAAAATAAGATATATTACATAAATATTACCGAAAATACGCATTCGAAAATAACTATAAGTCTTCTGTGAAATAGTTTTTTCTGAAAATAAACTGTTACAAAAAATCAAATGAATTATGGCAGTTTACAAGTCGAATATAATGTGAGGCTATAAATAGCAGGTATCAAATACTGAATGCGTTTATTCCTTTTTTCCCCTTCTTTTCACAGAAACAATAAACAAAATTATGGAAAAGTCAAAGTAAACCCTTTTTATTATGATAAGAACATATGGAGCATTAACAACTATTTTATAAAACTGTATGGCTTATTAGTATTGATTTATATTTGCCTTTGAAAGGCAATTTCTTTTCTATATTCTAAATTAAATCTTTCTAGAAAATGAAGTTAAGAAAAATGAAGACCGCATTGCTTTAAATCAAAAGCATTTTCTAGTTTTCTAATGTAAATTATCTCTGTTACGCTCATATGTATAAAGGTTTTAGCGTCTAGATGTATTTTTTTAAAAAAAATCCTCGATTTATAATTTCATATTACTAAACTTTCAAATTTTGAATAGATATCAAATAAATACAAATTTTATACTGCAAAGCAACAAAGAGATATGTATGTAATAAAGAGATATGTTCAAGGACATATTTTCCTCATTAAATTTCTATAAAGATAAATATAAAATAGTTTAAGTATTTTGGAGTAAAACGTAATAGATAAAATTTTTTAAAAAAATAAAATTAATTCGATAGAAAATACAAAGATGAATAATATTTTGCATAATCATCTGATTAAGTTTTAACTAAACACTAATTAATATTCAAGGTGATAATATATAAATTCCCTCACACCCAGTACTTGTATGAAAATATATAACTTTCACAATTTGTTTAGTAATTATATGCATTAAATTTTATCTTCATTTTAACACACACATAGGAATCAAATATTACATAAGCATCTGCATTACAAAAACTGTACTACTGTAATATATATGTACTGAAATACAAAGTTAAAGCAATTTTAATTGCAGGTATCTTTACGCTTCCTTTTTTCTTCTCCTACTGCTATAAAACATTGGTTAGCTTGAGCGTTTGACGAAAGAATTTTAATAGAGCTTTCTATTTAACGTTCCAATCTAAGGGAGGATGACTCAAACTCCAACTAATATTAATATTCTTATTTCTATAGTCATAGGTAACCGTAATTTACACAGTAGAAGCAGATACAATCGTCGGGGACTTGAAGAAACTGGGCAGGAAAAGATTGGCAAACGTGTTACGGAACTGTTGACTCATCGTGCAATAAATAATGAAGTTTATTGCGTTGTTTATTAAAGCCAAGGCATCCATCGTCTCGCCAAAGTTTGAGTAAACGTGGTGAAAGAATTTCGTGCCCAATATTCCGCTCAAAAGAGCAAGAAGTCCAGATGGAAACTCGGTGAGCAGAAACAACATCAAAACAGCCAGGAGCATTCTTGTCGTCCTGTCATGATTTCTATCAACATCAGCTCTGAGTCTTTGTCTCCTCAAATTTCTCTCGTACAAAACCTTGATCAAACCAAAGCTGATCCCGGTCAATGCAACACATGGGACCAGTTTCATTGTAACGCTGGAAATCCAGAAGAACATGTTTTGAAGCAATTTGTTATGCAGCTGGGATATACGACTGAAATGCACAAAATATATTATACCACCATCTGTGCTTGTTGCTGGAATTATTGTAGATGACAAATAGCCAGGTATTCCAAAAAGAGGGCAAACTAAGTACGTTGCCAAGATTGCGAACTTGGCTCGAGCCATGCTGCACCAAACTGTACTGTTCTGCGGAAACCGTACTGCTAAGAATCTCCAGATCGCAACCGTTACGGTCAGCCAAGTGGAAATGGTATGGCTGACAAGCGTGAAGTGCTGGTGAAACAATGTGAACACCGCCCAACCGTAAGAAAACTGGTCTTCTTCTCTGATATGGCTGCGAATATAGTGGTGATATGTGAAGGGTAAATACGATGACATGACAAAAATGTCTGAAACTGCTAAGCCTATTAATATGGCATTCGTGGGCGATATCATATTCTTTCTTGTGAGCACGATGATGTTGAGTATGTTTGCAGTGATTCCAAAAATACAGCAGGCTAAACTCAGATATCCATGGATTGAGTTATATGCTTGGCGATACTTGGCCAGTGTGTCTCCGTAGTAAGGGTATTCAAAGTCTTCCTCTCCTCCAAGCACAGAATTGTAAGGAAAACTGGCATAACTGTTGTTTTCTGTGTATTGTTCCTTCAAAGTCGAGTTGATGTACATTTGCAAATTCATTCTAGGTGGTGGCTCATGCATATTGAAGTTATATAAGTATAAATTACACTTAATCGATTTAATAAACTAACATATAGATATATACTTTTATTTATACTCAAAGTATCCTTCCGGATTCCCTACAAATTGACGTATATGTATCTTCTTTTTTGATTGATTCCAGTAGCACTTCTTGTAATTTTTGGCATAATTTTTAATCTGTGTTGAAAGGTAACCTATAGAAATGAATAAAGGAAAATCAATTAAATTATCTCAAAAGCAAAAAGGTACATTTTTTAATGATAAAACAGTAATACATTTTATTAAATTATTTTTTGCATTTTAAAAAAAAAATGCGTTGAAAATATAAAGTAATATCACATTTAACTCTAGCTTGGCAAATTCAATTTCATACATATTTGTGTTGAAAATAATTCATAATTCAATATATTTTAATATTTAAAATATTTCTTCAAATTTCAAATGTATATATATATATATATGTGTGTGTGTGTGTGAGTGTGTGTGTACATGTAAACAAATTATAAAACATCCTTCATCCTTATAACACTTTCTCAAAAATAAGAGTTTTATTATTTCATTTGTATTACTAAATCGTATTTAAAACTTTAAAATATTCAAGAATTAAGTAACAGCAATTTCCTTGTATTTTCTGTTGACATATGTATACATCAGTTACTTTTCCCCTTTCTTCAGAAAAGAGTTTTATTTCTCAGAAAGAAATTTAAAGCCTCATCATACTATTGAAAGAATACAATACGATACTTCACATTCTTTGTACAGTAAACCCTCCACTAGTAATAAAATAACAAGATCGAAGAAAGAAGGAGAAATGTTCTCATTAAGTATGAATGAGTTCTCAAAGACATTTTAAAAATGAAATATCATTTCATATCTCAAGATTTCTAACAAGCAGATAATTCAGCAAATATTTCAACTTATTTTCATTTATAATTAAAAGAATAAAAAATAATATAATTATTTTGTATGGTATTTCAAACATTCTGATGAATCACTATATGTATAAATGAAAATAATTAATCTCACATAATATTTTGTAATATTTTTTCCTTAATTTAGCTAAACTTTTTTTAATGTGTAGAAGAAAAGATGCATCTAAAAAAAATAATTACGCATAATTTTAAAAGTATATATATATATATATATTTCAAAAAAAAACAAATCATTACAATTGCACACACACACACACAATTACAAGGAAACAAAACACAAAATATGAACAAAAAATGCTGCAACAAAGTTCATTATTCCAACATGTCTCTGGCCTCTTAGATGTTGTATCTGTTAAATATGGAAGGGGTACACTTTGCAGTTACCTGACCGTTTTAGTTCACTGTGAGAAGAACATCAAGTTCAGCTGCAACTGCTTGTGAATTTGTCGACGGGGAATCGATGAACCACTGCAGCATGGTTCTGCAACACGATCTCCTCGAATATTGGTGCTTATTTATCCGCTTTGCTTAGCACCCATTGCCATCTGCTCGATCTCATGAAATGCATATCAGCGAAATCTATAATATTTTAGTGAGTCATCACATACTCATTAAAACAGACAACTGAATGATACACATTTCCTTGGTTCGATTTGTCAGCCACAACAATATTCTTTGCAACAGACAATGCTGGATGCTAGACATTAAATTCTCGACATTCTTACTATCTCAATAAAGTTAATTGACGTCGTCCGTTTTGGCACACTTACTAATTATTAATTAAAACAATTATACACATTCGCATTTCTTTGCTAAGTGCGAAAAACAAAACCCTGGAGTCAGGAACACACACTCAAATAGTTCGTAAGGCGTTAATTCAGTGACCAACTGATATCCATATATCGTCTTTTCTGGATTAAAGCCTGAATATGTTTCTTGCAATTCTCACACTCTCAACATGGTTTGCAACCTCATTTTCTGTGATACGTTTTCATTTTCTAGATGTCTTCTATCACCCCTTTGAATTAGCCGTTCGCATTTTGTAAGTTCCTATATATAAATATATATATGTGTGTGTGTGTGTGTGTATATAAATATATGTATGTATATATGTATGTATATACATATATATATATGTGTGTGTGTGTGTGTGTGTGTATGTGTGTGAAGTTCGTCATTTCATAGAATAACTAGATATTACATGAAATAACTAGATAAGTTATATATAAATATATAAAATTACTGAGTTCTACGATTTACTTTGGTATTCTGCAGAATAACGTTTACTCGAACGTGAAAGTGTGAAATACGGCACTCGAAAGTTCTTTGAACCTCCTATACGGTTATACCATAAATAAAATGAAAAGGTAAACATCCGGTTTAGAGGTGAAAACTGAAGCATCCATGCTAAGAATAACGAAGAGCATTTTTATAAACATGAAAAGAATCACAGCATGCGAGAACGTATCACTTGCATTAAATTCCTTCAGCTAATACCATCCTCTCCCCTTCTAAGCCAGTTCAAATGAATTCGCCTTTCTTCCCCATTTGTTAATATTCTACGTGAACCGTTATTGAACAGTAGTTGCTTTTCAATGACGTGTGTGTATACGCTTCATTCCGTTACTTTTAGGCGTAGAACTTAGATCTTTAAGTGTATTTTTGCTAGCGTTTTACATTTTGGATTTTAGCAAGTTTTTTTTTCACCCTGTTTTCATGCATTAACTTCTACAGGAATTCGCGGCCAACTAGTAAACAAGAAAGATTTAATGCGAGAGAGGCTTGAATCTTTATTAAAAAAGCGTGAGATAAAACAAAACAGCGTTCCACTCACTCGTGAAAATTATTAACTTTGACAGTAGAAGTAAAAAGCGCTAAAAAAAGCACAGAAAAAAGTACCACATGATTATTGGTACTCCAGCATTACGATATCCTTAGTTCAAGGAGTAGAAAAGTAAACTTTTAGTGCCAGTAATGGATGCAAAGCCTGATGTGATATTTTATTTTTCAAGTGATATGCGTTTTGATATTTTATTAGATTCATATTGGACATGGTGGTAAAGACCATATGGTAAAAGAACTGATTCGTCGATATATAAACATTACTCAGAATGACATATAGATGTTTTTGAGTGTCCGTTAAACGTATCAGCAAAAAAAAAAGAATGAGAAAGAAAGGCAATGTGTTTAAGCCCATAGTATTACCCCATTTGAATTCAAGATGTAAAGTAGATCTCAGATTTTCAGTCTTAAATTCAAGGACACTATAAACTTATTTTAGTTTACTAGTATCATTTGCCGAAGTTTATAATTTTATGACCTCTTCAAACGAAAAAGAGCAAAAGAAGTCGCAATGTATTTGCTCCATATATTTTTATTACTTAGTGTCCCATGTGTAACATCAAACCGACAATGGAAGGGAGTTTTGCAATAAACTTATAGATGACTGAAAATAATTTAGCCGGAACATAAGATCGTACATGGCAAGCCGAGACATAGTCAGAGTCAAGGTAGCATCAAGAGGGCCAAGCAAGACTTCGAAAGCATGTAAATAACCTGGATGTAAGAAAACCAGTCTACTTCATGGAGTCATGGCCTTAAATTCTTTCAGTTCATGAAACACAGGGCACTTCATTCTGGTATAAAGAGAAGACCTTACGAGGTTATGATTGGCAGTGTTCTTAGAGTTGGACTAACCACAACTCCTATTCCAAGATAAGTGTTTGATGCAGTAGAGGATGAACAATAGTTTGAAAATGCCTTAACAGCTCTACTGCATGTTCCGAGGGTGAAGATCATACCGTTATTCACAAAGGAGCATCGATCAATGAAACTGTAGTAGTGCCTTTCGAGCGTAATGAAGATACGCCCCTATTAACACTTTAAAATTGTATATCGTGTGCTTAAAAGATTACGAAGACAGATTATTTGTTATAAATGCGAGCATTCGACCCATGTTTCGTGTTCAGAAGTAAGGTATATGAAAGATAAAATTGATCAGAAAGTCTGTAGCTTGTGCCTAAGTAATATAAGTACCAAGAAAGAAAGAGAAGGAGTTAAAGAATGTTTGGAAATTCAAGCCACGAAAATGAAATTATTGTATGGGAAATCTTATTCTGAGACAACCGTAGGCACTAACGTTTGTATTCCACTTCATTGAAGTTGATGAAGGAAGAGGAGATGCTAGATCCGTTTTAACTTTTGTTATGTAAAATAGCGAGGCAGGAATTTTCTTATTAGAAATAGGAGATGACAGAATAGAACAATTGTACTCTTGATCTCAGTTCAGTATATGTGAGTTAGAATTAACTTACAATGAAGAAGTTCCGAATATTGACACAACGATTTGATATGTTGCAAAAGCTCAAAGTTTCGGCACTGGATAAGGACTTAAAAAGTGCTCGTGTAAAACAAATGTGTAATAGTAAAATGTGTCCTTGTTTCACAAATAATATGAAGTGCAATTCGAAGTGTAATCACAGCAATCCTTGATCTGATAAATAATGAAAAGTAAAATAAAGGTATTATATTAGAATTTTAATTAATGTTCTCTTAAATTTTTGTTTTATATAGCTTAGACAATGTTTTTATGAAGCTGCAGTTTTTCTTCCCAGCATGTGTTTGTTTGATAATTTTTAAATATTACTATTTCTGAAATATATTCTTTTTTTCCTTTCGGTTTAACTAATGTTAGCAATATGAGCAATACTAAATTATATATCTTCTGTTTTTCCTCATTATATATCAATTAATCATCCGCAAAAGAGATAAAATTTATTTTTCGAGAGATTACAGCTTTTCTTAAAAATTTATTTATAAAATAACTGAAATGCTTTATTTTTTATCTATTATGTACTTTAACTAACTTGTGTAATTATTTCATGAAATACCTAGTGATTCTATATATATATATATATATATATATATATATATATATATGTTCCCTCTCAGATGGTAGCAGTGCGAAATAAGAGCAAAGCTTGCAAACATGATAATTGCGTCCCTCGTCCTAATAACGTTCATGATCGAATTAAGAACTTTAACTAGTGCATAATGTTGTTAACATTAACTTTACGATTGTTACCATGCAATTTTAAAGAATCTGAATTACGATAATGTTTGAATTTTGTATCTTTTTTTTATTTTAAAAAAAATAATCGTTTTCTTGTTGAAACCGTAGATGTGTTATTTATAGAGTTATCATATATAGAACATTCTAAGGCTTTGATGTATAGAACATTATAAGCAAATGTGCCATGGTATACAGAAAAATAAGCGTTTCTGTATTTTTACAAACTTCTTTTCAGGCTTAAGTCATATTTACCTGAAAATCTACTACATCTATAGTGCTTATATTTTTCACATTATGGAATTAAAGATATTTTCTATACACTGAGTTTATTTTATTTCAAATTATCATTCACAATATTTAAATATTACCCAAAATTTCTATAAAATTTATAGAACTAATGAGAAGAAATTGTTTTTGAATTTTATTAAATTTAATTTTTGAAATTTCTTAAATTATGTAGAGTTATTTGTTTATAAGAGCACTACATATTTTTAAAATTGTTAATGCAGATAGGCTTAGACAAAATGTAACTATATATAAATTCATTACCTATAAGATAATGATATTTCTAATGAATAGTTATTGCCCATACGTAATTATTTATGTTTACAAAACAGATTTTCTTTGCATAAATTGTTACATAAATATACATATGTAAAATATTTTTTCGAAAAACATACAATGTTAAAATACTACTTCGATTGCTTTAAATTTGGAAAATTTCAGATTACATAAACTTGTAATAATAACCTTATTTTCTCTTGTCAAAAAGGGATCCCTATTACCTGAATAATAATTAGACATGAGCCGCGATAGACAGTCAGTTAAATTAATAGTTTAATCTACTCTATGTAAATAATTTATGAGTATTTAACGGTGTTTCTTCAACCAGCTGTTAAGTAATGTCTTTTGACTTTTCAATCATATGATTAGCTTTAAATTCAACTTCCTAATAAAAAAAACGGATAAATAAGTTTTCAGTATAAGAATAAAAACGGGAGGTGAACATAATCTGGAATTCCATAAATAATGGATTGATATCCATTATTATGGTATATATGGATATATGACAGTATCCAAAATGGTGAGTCGCGATTCAATTCGGTGATACGAATGTTAAAATTAAAGGTAAATTTTAATTTTAGGGTACTAAAACTCGTACAGAGGTTGAGGAATATATTTTTCAGCTTTTTAATTTTTTTGAATAATTTAAATATAAACTTACGAGGTCACAGTTTTACTGCTTTTAAAGTACAAGAGAAGATTTTAGCTGCAATGAAAAATTCAATTTATACTCACGTTGAATGGAAGTTGGTAATTAAAATTTCTTATAAAGCTAATATAATTGCAAAATGAGTTTAAAATGAGTTCATTTCCAGATGAGATTTCGGATTTTTTTGAGGAAGATTTGCTGGATCTGGAGACTAATTTTAAGCAATGTTTTTACTTAACAGTGAAAAAGTACTGCAAAAATTCTTTTACTTTTAATTTAGAAAGACAAGTAGCAGAATTCAGGTGTTGAGTTTATTATTGAACACATCACTCTGACATACGTAAGGCACAATACCTCTGGTAATTTTTCGGCTGTCGTATCGTAATAGTATGCAGTTTTAATATTAAAACTTTAAAATATCTGATACATTTTGTTACGATATAGCACTAGTTTTCCTAAAAGTCTGGTTTCTGAACTGGTTTCCCTTCTATTTTCAACACTGGTTTTCGAAAAATAATTACGGATTTAATAAAGGATTTTAGGAAATCTAATCGGATATGAAAACTAAATTAGCATCTTTTCTTCCGAAAGTGAAGCTTTCAGTTACCATGAAACCACTTCACACTTATGATTAATAAATTGATCTTATTTGAATTCCCATCTTGCAAATACATTTGTAAAATTTTCATACAAGAAATTATTTAAATATATGAGAATTATATTCATGTC
This sequence comes from Nephila pilipes, assembly GCA_019974015.1. Taxonomy (NCBI): domain Eukaryota; kingdom Metazoa; phylum Arthropoda; class Arachnida; order Araneae; family Nephilidae; genus Nephila; species Nephila pilipes. Next base: position 181,582 of record BMAW01112167.1, read on the forward strand.
TAAATTATATTTAACTTTATCAAAAATTCGGAAATAATCAATAAATGCTTAGTGGGTCAAAATTTTTTTTTTTAAAAATCGATCTGCAGGAATAAAAGTCTGTGAATCACTGATGGTATTATCATTATATCTTTACTCGAACACTTATTAAGCAATTAATAAGTTTTTCTTAAAATTAAAATTATTTTTCACATTGCAGGGCTGAGTTTATTTGTCAAAGTATTTACACAAATGCAATTTTCGCAATTAGGAATATTTTTACTGTGATTTTTGAATACGGTATATTCAAGTACATGTAATGAAAAAACATCAAGTATGAAATTCGTTCGCTTTCTTATAAATAAGTATACTAAAACCATGAGTTATTTCTTATGCTTCTTGAAATGCTTCAAGAAAGTGAATTTTCTAAATATTTTAACTTGTAAAGAGGAAAATTACAGAATGTTTTTATTAAATACCTTTCTATTACTTAATATTTCCAATTCCTTTGTATTAAAATGCTAAGGAATTTTTTCTGATCCATATAAAGTTTTGAATTTTTTCTAATTATTTTGTGTAAAAAATATGATTCTTTAATGTATAAAACAATATCTTAGACACATATATATTTTTCTAATGGTCGACAAAATTAGACATAGATATTGTTTTATGTTACTGTTTTTTAAAGTGTTTGATAGGCAAAGTATTTTAAAAACTATAAATAATACTATACGTAGAATTGTAAGAAACAATTCTAAGAAAATAAGCAAAAGTATTTAAAGTTATTGATATTGGTAGAAATAGTAAAATTATTTTAAAATATAGAGAAATTTTCAAGAAAAATAATAAAAAGAAATCAAATTATTGTTGATTTGAAGATGAAGTTTATTTTTTTTAAAAAAATTAATTTCAAAATTATTCATCTGTTTAATACAAAGTCAAATACATATAAATAAAAAAAGTAAAGTTAAACGTAAGTATACTTTATTTAACAATACATAATTGGCATTAATTACAACAAAATACACATGACAACAAAATTAAATCCTACAAAAATGCAAAATAATGGAAATTGTTATAAAAACGGTAATATTATTAAGTGAAAAAAGTATATTTTATAATCAACAACAATTTCAGATTTTGTAAAGTGTTCAAATAATTGTAATATTCATTAAAAGTAAAAAAAAAATATTTAATTTTTTTACTCATTTTAAAATTTTCAATCATGAATTTGAACATATGATTTTTTATGTTATTAAAAATTTGCAACTGCCAAAAATCATAAATCAAAACCACAACATAAATATTTCTGTGAATATACTATTTATATTAATAATTTACTTAATGTAGTAATTACAAATCTAATATATCTAAAACACTTTACTATTTCAATAAATACTTAACGAAAATACTTTTCATCATGATTCTGAGAATTAAATATTCTGTTACCGATTATATTTTCAGTTATTATTTAATTAAATTTTCTTATAATGCTTTAAAACGGTGGGAATTTTATTTTTATAATTTTTTTTTAATGAAAATTATTTCAAAATATGTAATAATGATTTTATTAAGTGTGGAATTTTTAAAGTAATCATTACAATATACGCAGTATCTGTTATAATTAAATAATTTGCTTTACAATTTGATCACCGTTGACAAAACTGTTATATCAAAAGTATAGATAATTGACAAAACGCAATTTTCTATTTCTTTTTTATTATACCATTCGTATTGTGGAATTTAGCATTGCAAGAAACAAATTATCAAAATATTTATTTACATCTAATTATTATTTATGTAATTAGTAAGATAATAGTTTAAATTGTTGAGACAGCGTATCTCTCAGTTATCTAATTAATAACGTTAAGCATCCTAATAATGCAATTAGTTTTTTTTAAAAAAAAAGATTACTGGCTAGGCAGAAATAAGCTGAGGCATATTCCAAAAAAATTTCTTTATAAGCACATGGTTTTTCTATGTATCCAATCTACCATTATTCTAATAAAAGAAACACTCAAACGTGAAATTTATTTAAGTAAGTTTAGTTTAATTAAAATGATTTATTCTTAATTCTTATGAATTACTACGTTTGCGCGTACACTGTGCATTATTTCTTCTTTTCTTATTAATTTGTATGCGCACGTATTAATTAAGGGTTTTAGTTTTGAATTTCTATTTTTTATTTTGTTAATATATATTATTTGAATTCAACTACTCAATACAAAAATTAAAATGTTCTGAAAATGTATATATATTGAAATCGCATGTCTTAATAGTAAATGCTTTAATAGTAAATTAAACAAGCGTCTTAGGAATACATTGTAGTTCGTAATACATTAATGCTTCATATAAAAAGACGTTATTTCTATGAGTATGAAAAGTACTCTACGTAACTAAAGTTAATTTTACAATTAATCCATTAATGAAAACATATTTAAAAAGTGATAAAAATACTTTATCATTCAAAATACGTAATAAATACAAACGAAAAATTATTTTATGCAAGACTTTACAAAGAGGTACTGATTTTATTTTAAGTAATTAATAAATTATTCAATTAAATATTAGAATTAACATAATCGATGGAATATTGTTGACAATAATATTGTTTCCAAACCTTAAGATTAAAGCGATTGATAAACTCTATAATTAAACATATTTTATAAGCTAAATTTAATTAACATTAATGCGGACTATTGATTATTAAATCGAATATATTTTATTCTAAATATAAATATTGTTGCCTTAAAAAATAATTTTTACTTAAGTTTATTTTAATCCAATACAATATTAAGAAAAAAAAATATTATGGCATATTTATGAAATCTTGTTCAATACTGTTGATAGCAAGCAAAATAGCTTTCACTATAAGTTTTTAAGACATATGTTTGAAAAATAAATTCATAGCTGTAAAACGCAGTTATAATATTATAATATATATATATATATCATGAAATGATATAATGAAATGTTATATATATATATATATAACATTTCATGATAAAACTTTGGAAAGTACAAGAACGACCCTTTTCGTTTCATTTTAGAAAAAAATCAGTTTGGTAGTTTATAAATTGTTAATATTTTATTTCCTCCTTTAAAAATTTAATAATGTTCAATTAATAATACATTAAAATTCAGTAAATAATATTTTATGCAAATATTCATAAAACTATTTTAATGAAATTATTTTATTGTTTTTCGTAAGCCTTTTAAAACTCTTTTACAATCATTAAATCTTTAAGAATTGATACATAGAATGGAATATTATTTCTTCGAGTAAGAAGACTATTTTAAATAATTGCGAGTGATTCCAATTTTAATAACTTTCTATTAAAGAACCTGAATTTAAAAAAGTTAAAAAATAATATTTTTTTCAGTATTAAAATTATATAATAAATGAATTACTGTTCATAAGTAGAGTCAATCTAAGATAAAATACAAAAAAAAATGCTTACTTTGTTATTTTATAATTTTATTTGTATGTAAATTTTCATTTTTGTAATTATAACGCGCAACAAAATACTAACTACTAATTTTAATTTTACATGCGAATGTATTCATATTATTTTTTCATGCATTTTGTACAATTAATTGCATATGCAGTAATTTTGTAAAGATTCTTGGAATCCCTATAAGTTGTTATTACTGAAAAGTAATTATCAAAATCTAAAATATTTCAAATTTATATTAAATTAAGTTTTCTAACATTTTAAGAATTTTTGATAAAACGAGCTTCGGTTTATCTTTTTTAAATTACAATCTCTCATTTCATATTATTTCCATTATATTTTGTAAATCCAAATTTTATAGATCTTGAAGGTATAAGAGATTTCGTTTTTGAATTTTGATGACATATTGTAAATTTTTTACTTATTAATGAATGTGCTTCATTCTTTGTATTTTTTTATTAATCAATATATTGTCGATTAAAATACTCATATAATAAGAATTTTAAAAAAATTACAATTCTTTGAAAATTGCTTTTAATAGCGTTTTGCTATAATATAAAAAAATCAAGTAACAATACACAAAATTAACTATTCAAATGCTTATTAACTGCTCAGAAAATATTTAAATATCTTCCGAACCATTAGTTTGATCTAAGTACCCCTTTATTGTTTAGCATTGCAAATATTTGTGTCTCATGAGAATATCCAAGCTCATTTACAGCAAGTGTAATGAGCGAAAGAGTAATACATTTCATCAAATCCATTTCAAAGCTAATTTCCAAATAACTTCCACCAAATCCTGTGAATTTTGAAATAAAAGTAGAGTGCTTATATGATTCCAATTCTTATTTAATGAAATTATAGGTATAAAGAGCCCCGGATAAATTAAGTATAAGAAATGAATAAAAAAACTTAAATAATTTATCTTCAATTTTTGAAATATATAGTAACGAGAAAATTAAAAGTGTGTTCAAAATACACAGGTTTTGGCCACTTATATGCTTATTTTATCATAACAGTATCATTCAGCTACATGAAACATCTTTCAATATGTGCCACAACATAATTCTACAGATACACAACAGACTATAGAGTATTGTAATATTCCTCTACATAATGTTCCATAATCCATTCAAATGGTCTTTAAAAGTTTCTTTAAATTCTTTTACATAACAAGGTGGCTATTTTCAATACATATACTTATATGAGTTTTTTAAGTTATTGCCTAGTAAAGGAACACTGTTCTTTGATAGAGTCAGAATGATGTCTAACATGAACGTCAGTAAAATTGATTATTTGTACAACATGCATTGCATAAGTAGGTTCTGCTACTCTGAGACACTTATTTTTTGAGATAAGTATAGTTGCTGTTAACTTATCCTCTCTATATGTGATATGTCCTAAATTTATTATGTGATATAATTCGCATAATTGCGCTATGCTTACAACAACCTGAAACACCTGTTGAATAATATCAATATGTAATGAACATCTATGTGAAATCCATTAATGATTTGTAAAAGTTGTGATGTTCCATATACCATTAATATTTCGAATTCAACATTATTTTGAGTTATTATAAAAATCAAACTTAAATTCATCTCTCTTTTTGGATTCTATATTGTAATCCATGTAAACAAACATTTCGTTCGTATTAAAGATTTCGGCACAATTACACGTCCATATGTAAGTTTCATGTTCAACGTTGTAGTATTCTAACGGCACACCATTTTTTCAAACGAATTATCTTTAAACTTAATAATTTATTTCGCAGCATGAGTGACCTTCGAGTATAATTCATATCTGAGCAAGATATGTCGTCTGGTGATACAAGATGTATTTTTGCTACAGTTCGTCCTTGTAAAATCCACCAATTTGTTTTTCAACATTAAAATGCAAAGCACGCACTTAAATATGAGTTTATTATTTTACTAAACTTTTTTCAAATTTATTCCTGACATTTCTGATTTACACATTCTAATCTTCAACCCCGTTTTCAGTTATGTGGATATGTTTCTTTTACACTGAAGCTGCTGGTCCATTCACAGTATTCTTAAAACAACTGGGGAAGAACAAATATGCAAAAGTGTTTCGGAACTGTTGACTCATGGAGCAGTAAATGATGAAATTAATTGAACTATTAATCAAAGCTAATGCGTCCATCGTGTCACCGAAATTCACATACACGTTATTAAAGAAGTCAGTGCCTAGTATCCCGCTTAAAAGTGCCAAAAGTCCAGAAGGAAATTCTGTAAGGAGAAACAACAGTAACACAGCAAGAAGCATTCGAGTTGTCCTGTCGTGATTCTTATCAGCATCGGCAGTTCCTTTCAATATCTGGCGTCGCTTATTTCGTTCATATAGAACTTTTATAAGTCCTAAGCTTATTCCAGTTAGTGCTACACAGGGTACAAGCTTCGTAATCACGCTGAAGATCCAAAAGTTGATTTTCTCCAGAAGTCTATTATGCTTTTGAGCAATCTGACTAAAATCAACTCTGTACATGATATCATCATCTTCACCCCGGAATACAGAAACGGTAAAAGTGAGATAAACAGGAATACAAAACACAGCAGACATGATATAAGTGGCAGCAATAGCGCACTTGGCTCGCGCCATAGAGCACCATATTGAAGAATTCTGAGGAAAGCTGATTGCCAAAAAACGCCAAATGGCAACAGTGACTGTCAACCACGTCGATATGGTGTGATTAACTACTGTAAAATGTGCATGGAACAAAGTAAACACTGTCCATCCGTAAGAAAATTTGTCTGATTCTTCCAGGTCCCGTCGAATGTAGTTATGAAAAGTAAATGGTAGGTAAGATAACATTACCAACATGTCTGCCACTGCAATTCCAGTTAAAATAGCATTTGTTGGTGATATCATGTTCTTTCTTGTAAGAACAATGATATTTAAAATGTTTGCTGTAATTCCAAAAATGCAGAAAGCAAAACTTAAATAGCCGTGAACGGCTCCATATCCTCTTTGAAACTGAGCCAAGTAATCTCCAAAGTATGGATAGTCAATTTCATTTGGCATTCGGAAAATTGTAGTGTGACTGAGATTACCATAGCTGTAATTGGACAAGAAATTTTCATTCATTGAAGCGTTTATATACATTTCAAGATTCATTTCAGCCATCTTCACAATAATATTCTTTTTCTCACCAAGTGAGAAATTTGATTTTTAATTAATTATTCAATATCAATGTAACACCTAACTTGTTTAAACATATATTAAGCATATTTTAAAGTTTGAGAGATATCCTTTTCAATGTATCTAAAAATCAGCAAGATTAACTTCCCTGCTTCCGTTGCGGTTTAATTCTATTTTTCTTGTTTTAAAAACACATCTGATTCTGAATATATTTTCTGAGATGCATAAGAAAGGTTTAAAATTAGTTTACTTTTCTTTCAGTCGAAGAATGTTGTATCCAAACTTTCATTTTTCCGTAGTTGTTCTCTCAATTTCCAGTTGTCCAGACATATCTGTGGAAAAAAAATATCCGGAATCAATACACGTTCAACCAAATGCGAAACATCTTTGAATAAGTAAACGGGTTTTAACGGCTTATAACTACTATTTTCTTGGAAATAAAGTCAGAAATTTACGTTTTTTACGAAAAAATCAATAACGCAACTTCGCTGATACAGAAAGCACAATTTATATTTACAATATGCCGTTTTTATGCTTTTCAACTGATTTAAATCCAAGAGAGGAAAATTACCAAGTGAATTTTCAATAAAACCAAACAATGTTCATTTTCAGAAGTTTTAAAAAACAGTAATTTCTGAATTATCATAAACTAAAACTAATAATTGATATTGTTACTTAAAAATAGGAAAGTAAATAATAAAAGAAATTAAAGTAATAAAACGCAATTTCAACGGATTATTACAGTGCTTTAGAGTAAAACAAAACTAATTTGAATTCTTCTGAAGTTTAAAAGTTAAACACTAAGTTAAATAGTTTAGTGTTAACATAGGAGAGAAACAGATAAGATTGTAAAGGATTTTACGGTCCATAAAATCCATAAAAGCCACGCAAATAAAAACGGACTGATTATATTAGATTTACATTATACTGGAAATGTTTCTCTAAATTCCTTAAAGCAATGAGAAAAGGAGGCACAAAGTTATTTTCCGAGTAACAGACATTTTAATTTAGAAGCATTGTAAGAAGCGAATATTAAATCGGAAGAATATATATTTTATTTTGTTTCTTTATATACCAGGGGTTTACCTCTTTGCTTCAAAACAATTAAAGAAAAATAGCGGAAAAAGAACATTGGGAATTAAACTACAGCATTGTTTTTGAAAATAATTCATAAGTATTTTTAATTCAAACATAATAAATATGTTAGTAGCTTAAATTTATTGATTACCAGATAATTATTCCGTCACAGCTTTTCTTCATAAAACTGTTTTGAAGAACGCATTTTGTTATTTACAAAATATGTAACGTGCCGTACATTAATTATAATAAGAAATTCTAAATTGTTAACAGTTCTAATCCCAAATAAAATACTGAAGTGCACTGTCGCATGTCTTTCAAACAGTTAACTGATTAAAAGGAAAGCATTCCAATAATCGAAATTACATCCTAAGTTAAATCTTATCGACATAATATTAACTATGAGCAACTTTTCTGAATCGGTGACTTAACGTAGGATTTAGAATTAAATCCTTACATGTTAAGCTAATGAGTTGCTGTCTAAAAAAGTACAAGATATGATTTAAGAAATTTACTGTACTTTCCCACAAATCAGCTCATATCGTTTTAGAGCTAATTAAATTTTCTACCAGATTCATCTCATTTTTTTCTTTCCTTTTTTAATATTATTTTTCGAAATTAGTTCATTTATGACTCTTATATAGGTCTAAATTTTAAAACAGAAGAAAAAGTGGAATACAATCCTCGGCATACGATTCCAACTTTATTTCTGAGATTTTATTTCTGAATGATTAAATCAAAGCGAGAATTCTTACAGCATGTTTCCAAAGTGGTTTTTGTTCAGTAAAATATTAAAAAGGAACAAGATGAGCCCTCAAACCAATTAAACTATAAGAAAATGAATATATATTACAGAGGGATAGTTAATGCATCAAAATAATACATTATTTTTTAAAAAAATACATTATAGTAATACGTTTAAGAAATATATGATTTTTAATTTAATTCACGGACAAAAAAGAAAGGAAAATGCAAATGCAAATTGCGAAAAAATACAAAATATGTTAATTTGCATAAGAACTGTATAAAAATATTTTTAAGAAGTCATCAAAGCTGAAACAATGGCCACGTTAATGTAGTTGTTAAAGTATCTGACTGCGAGCATTGCCAACTTGAATTTTCTCCAGATAAGTTTGATTGACCGATTCTTTATTACGATGAATGATTTTGGCAATAAACCTTGTAAGTTTGAACCTCTAATATGTGACGAGAGCGAAAGCAACCTAGCTTCTCCTTGTCCAATCTAAACCCCATACTAAAGGCAGGACTAAGAGCCTGGACAGATTAAAAGTGCATCAGTCCCACTATATCGTGGAGTTTTAACATTTTCGGGACGGCACGCCTTGGCGTTGGACGTTTCCTAGGGAAAGAGGAGAATCGAAAAGATCTGCCACACGAGACGGAGGTTAAGCCTAACGTTGGGTTGGTTGGTTGGTTGAATTTGTAGCACTGAATCCTCTTGGGATATATTGTGCCAAACACAAGGTTAGGAGACTAAAATATATTTTCTTTTTCTTTTTTTTTTCCTTTTTATCTAAAACCATTTAAAATTGGTGAACAGTATTGTAAAAAGGTATGATAGAAAGTAATAAAACTATACATAACTTTGGGGGAAAAACAATCACAAAAATAAAAAAAATAATAATAAAAGTGTTAGTGGCATCAGGTCTTGAACCCACGACTCGACGGAAAGAACGCAAGCTTGAATTTCGTGCGTAAGCACGACCATGATCATTTGTCTATGGCGGCCACCCTCAATAAAATTTAGACATATAATAAGGAAATATTATATATGGCCTACACAACGATTGCAATATGTAAATGTTTCATCGTTTAAATATACGTTAATATCGTAATTATTTATCAATAAATAATTCACAAAGATATATTGTTACCCAAACGATTGTTAGCCACCTAAAGGCCTTTGTTTTAACCAACGACAAAAAGGTCGTCCATGCATTTTTTAAATTAAATTGTTTTCTGAATATATTTTCTAATGAATAAATGAGTTTATGAATGAAAGGAGGACCGAGGGAATGAATGAACGAGTGAGTGAAGGAATGAAAGATTATGAGTAAATGAATGAATTAATGAAAATGATAAATGAATAAAATCTCAAATATGTTGTCTTACTATCGCATGTTTTATTTCTTATCATTATTTGAATAATTAAATAAATAATTTTAATTATTCAACACTTATGGTGGATAAATCCATTCTTTGTTTGGGACAATTAATTTTAAAATTGAATTAGAACTGTAAAAATTTAATTTGTAAGTAATAAAATTTAATTAATAAAGGATTTTGTAAAAAGCCAAAACATTTATACGCTTCAAATACATTTCCGAAATTTCAACTTCCTGACCCTTTCTTCTTTTTTTCTTCTTGTAGACTAAATATTTCCGCAACGTATTTTAAGCCATATAATTGAATAATTTGTATATTATATCAATGTAATTGAATTTTTTATATATTAGGTAAAATATTTAGGACATATTTCCAGTTAAAAAACTTTTCGTAATATATAAGCTGTTTTAAATTGTATCTTATTCAAGTACTTTTGATATAATAAGTAACAAAATCTATTTTAATTTGGTAATTTCTTGAAATTATCTTTCATAACATTGATACAATTAATTCAATTTCTTGAATAAGTCTGTAGAAAGTAAGTAGTAAGATTAGAAATGTAATTATATTTCCTACAAAGAAGTTGAGCTATTAAACATGACATAATCAAAATCTAACCAAACTTTACAATGTAACTTGTCTCTGATGGGAATTGAAACAGCGAAGGTAATCGGATAATGTTTGACAGAAGAAAAATATAAATCATGGATGCATGCTTCTAAGCTATTCTTTTTTACAGGTAAGTATTATTATTATTATTATATTATTCTTTGGTGTAAGAAAAAGCGATGCACTTCTTATATATTATTACAAAGAAAACTATTCTTTCATTTATGATATTTTTGAATACTTTGTCATGTTTTTGATGACAAAACGTTTTATTTTCATTTTTTGCTATAATATCAGCTTTTGAAAAATGTTTGCTAACAATCTTTTGATCTTATTTTTTCATCATTCTTTTAAAATTCTTAATTAATATCTAAGGAAAACTTTTGCAATTAATGATATCGTGTCATCAAAAGCCTTTTTTTTCGTCAAGAGAGTTTCTTGACATGGATAATATATTAAATTAGTAAGATTTTGGATGTTTTTCTTAGTTGCAGAAAAATTAATAAACTCAGTATGCTTAATTTTTATAGCTATGCTAATATTGTTGACGATATTTCAGCCCCTGAAAGTAATTGCTTTCAAACAAGATTAAAAGGAATCTACATATTAATAAAAAATAAAATTTTCCTTTTTGCTTTTTTGGAAGTTTTGCTTTTAATAATTGCGTCAAAAAGCAAAGGGAAAAAACTTATCTTGTTAAGTCTTTTAAATGAAAAAAAAAACTCTTATTTTTCTTTACTCTTTGAAACTGCTTTAGAAATTTAAAATTTAATATTAATTTCTTTGAAAATCACAGTTTCTTTCTTTTGAGCTTACCTTAGACACGAAGGGAAACATTGTAATTGTGTTGTTCCTAAAAAGAATTATCTGCATTTTCTAACACAATATCTTGTTACATTTGATTTGATATTCTATCTGAGTATTTTAAACCACATACATTTTAATTTCTATGCTTTTTTCTCAAATATTGACCGCTTTTGGTGCACATGTTCTTATTCCGAACGTAGTAATTATAAGATTCTAATACGGTATCAAATATTCACGTAAATAGATCTCTCGGTATTTAGATTTTGAAGCATTAACAACACATATATCCACATTTGGCAGCTTTCGCTCAAGTTATCATGATTTCTGTTACTTTCCCCTTACAGTTTATTTAAGAAAAAATCTTGGAAAATAATCATATTCGTATTCGAGTATTCCAAAATTGTTTATTTTAGAGTATTTCTCGCTGAAAATTATCTCTTTACGTGCAAATGAGAAGTTATTTCAAGCATATTCAATGTATCAGCCCATTCAATAATAAAGGTTAAAGTTAATAGGTTATCTGAAGTATATATAAGTTCCTCCAAATACCCGGTATCGGTACCTGGAGTTTGAGTGAGAAAAAGATAAATAAATGCCTATATTCAATATTTATTAAATTTAATTTATTCCAGAGTTAAAAGCTTTACGGACGTGAAGAAAACTTATTTCATTTTTATTGTAAATGCCATGATTCGTTTAGTTTTCTCAGTAATATCGTACTAGAAGCAGTGCGAGGGCATTGGTGACGGAACTCGTAATTTTGAAACTCGGCGATGTGCAGAGGAAGACACCTGAGGTGGCATCTCCTTCTCCTAACTTTAAGACCACGCCAACAAGAGGAATTTGTGTGTTCACAAATTTAAAGTGCATCAGCCCCGGATGCCGTTGGGTGATCAAGGATCGAACCCACGACTCGAAGTAAAACGCCGGTTGTGGATCCGTGACCATAACCACCTCGCTGCCGTAGCCTCATGAATGTCATAATTGCTATATCATTAAAATATATAAACCACATTTTCATGCATTAAATTTCTTACAACGTTATTTTGTGTTATATTTCAATTTAATGCCGAGGTCAACTGGCTTATTCAGTATCTAAATTTGTCTTTTTTCTCCTTTACTTCGAGTATTTAAATTTTACCATTTTTGAGGAACATTGTGTAAATTAGAAGTGCTGCATTTGTCCTAAAATTGTGTAATGTAAAAATAACAAGTTGCAAATGAACACACACACAAACACACACACATATAGATAGATAGATAGATAGATAGATAGATAGATAGATAGATAGATA
>BMAW01112167.1:194099-285025 GCA_019974015.1 Nephila pilipes
ATAGATAGATAGATAGATAGATAGATAGATAGATAGATAGATAGATATACATGGAGTTGGACTCATTTAATTTGCGATACACTCCATTAATTATTATAAATTAAAATATATTATAAATTCCGGCATAGAAATGAATTGTCAGCTTTACGTTCAGCCTCTTTTTACACAATTTTTAATTATTAAGGGAATCACTTATACAAGGAAAACACCTTTAAACTCTTTCTTTCAAATTCAACCAATAAAAATCGATGGAACATGTTAACATGATGGTAATTTCACCGACCGCAGAAACTTGAAAACTATCTATGTCAAAAAATAATTCCAAACCGAAGCCTTTCACTTTCTAAGAAATGGTGATTCACACACACACACACACACACACACAAATCCAATCTAAACATTCAAATCAACATAAACAAATAAATAAAGAATGAAAATGGCAGGTCCTCTCTTAGTCTCTAACTTTCTAGGATGTTTAAAACTCAACTTTGTTCTTTTTCTTATTTGATTCTTATCTTCTCATTTTTTTAAAAAAGAAAAAATCAAACATCACTTCAGTACTTTATGATCAGAGACTTGGATTTCGATCTCGTAAAGATTCTTACTGTGCATTACTCTTTTGCTCATTTTAACTACAACATTTATTTTATTTCGTTTCTCATGTTTCTAATTTCTCTCATTCAATTATAAGTTTGCTATTGCAAATTGGAACTCCTTAGCATGTTACGACACATCAAATAGAAAGATATAAAATATATTCATATCTACTTTTAACAGAAAGTCAGATGTTATATACGAAAAAGAAAATGTTCACCTCAGTCTCACTTCTTAACAAGGCTATCATTGAAACTACGTGTTAAATTGGAGTAGCAGTTGGATTGGATTGGACATCAATTTCAAAGATTAAATCAAAATGTATTCTTACTATCCTTGTTACGGGTACAATTTCTAGAGTTTTAAACGCACAAGCCATTTATTATCTGTTTTTGGTGGTAGCAAGTGTAGAGTTTCATAAGTCAATAAATGTAAGCGACTTATCTACCGTATTTTATGCAATAAATAGAAAATGATTAAATATTAACTTTCTTATAGCCAGTTTGATATATCCAGAACTCTCTGTAGTCCTTAAGCTCATCTTGGAGGTTCAATTTCAAGGTCTAGTGAACATAACCGAAATAAGTAGCATTACGTAATGAAAATCCTCCATTGCATAACATCCTGAAATCTTTCTATATCAGAGAAAATATTATTCAAGGCGTGGACAAATATTTAGACGTTTTTATAGAATACATCACCATTACTCATTGCTTAGAAATTGCAATACATCTGGACCGTTCAACATTGTTACTCTCCATCCTAATTCGCGATTTATCGGTAATCTTTTTGCCGGAAAATAGTGACTAAATTTTACAGTGCTCTCTAATATTGTTTCAAGTAATTCGTGAATTTCAGATTTTGATCATTAATCATAATTCTGTATTGTTTTATTTCCTGTATTTCCTTAAGTAATATATTTGCAACATAATTACTATTTCTCGGTTTAAGGAGAAATAATAAATGTTATTGTCATTCAAGATTCAATGCTCTTGAATCCTTTGGACATTTACAAACTGTACAAGGAAGACATTAAGTTATTTATCAGAGCCAGAACAAGAATCTATTTTAATCCGTTTTGTCAAAAATATTAATAACACATTTGAAAATTTTGGGACCAGAAAAGAGAAATGGTAAACATATTTAAATAGGATTACGATTTGTTGATAAATAATTGTAAAATTAACAAGCGTGAAATTCTTTTTGGTGGTATTATTTTCTATAAAATAGGATCACATTTATGAAACCAAGATTTGATAAAATATCTTACGGAATTAACTTTAAAACACGCTGCAGTAGATATAACTCAGTACGCAAAAATACAAAATATATTTTAGTGTACTTTGTAATGTTTTTATTGATGAATATTATTCAAATATTATGTGTATTAAATTTTATTAATAAATATATTAATTATGTGTAATAAATTATATATATTATGTGTAATAAATTATATATATTATGTGTGTTAAAATTAGTCAAGTATTATAGTGGCCGCGGTTGCTTAGTGGTCATGATCTTGGACTCGAGGCTGGAGGTTTTCGTCCAGTCGCAGGTGCAAGCCTTGATGCGACAGAAGACCCACTGTGCAACCGGGATTGATGTATGTTAAATCCATCGAGGCTCAAAGTAAACCCGTTAGCGTGGTGTAGAAGTTAGGAGAGAGAAGTGTCGGCTAAATAGCCAACCCCGCCATTTGCTCGAGGCTCAAAATTACGAAGACCGTCGCCAATAGCTCTCGTGTTGCCTCTAGTGCGACGTTATCTTATAAAATTGTTAAATTATACTTAAATTGTATGCTCAAAATATAAACAATTTTTATTTGCCATTGTTATATTTTGTAAGAATAAAATAAATATTTTGTATTTTACACTTTTACATCTAAAAAGTTTTTAGAGTTTAGGATAATTTACCGATAATCCGGTTTGGAATGAAAATTATTAACAATTCATCAATAACAGGAAAAATCAGTAAATTTTAAATCATAATTTGTGTCATGTCTGTTCGTAAATTCTACAGTACTTCACAGCGTAAGATGAATATTTATTTATTCCGTACTTATGCTCCCTAACGAATCGATGGATTAAACGGAAACTGTACGCCGAAAAAAGAAAAATAATGTTTTTCCAAGGACCAGCGCAGGATTTTTTCAGCTTATTTTTTCTTCTGATATGCTGGGAAGAACCATGGAGTAAAGTAAACAATGTTCTTTGAGATAAAAATACTATTTTTTGTTCCGTATATTTGCGGAGGGAGCGATCAGTGGCTAAAATCTATTTAACTGAGTGGAAAAAAACTCGTGATTTGTTGGACAGATGACAAGGGGAGGAGAATAAAGTTTTTCATTGAGAAGGTAGCCAAAGAAATGTTTTTCCGTTACATATTGGTGCTCCTGAGCTTCAAAAATGGCAGATCACAATAGCTTAAGACAACATATTACCTTTGCTGCTTCAATAAATTAAATTTTAAGAAACAATTTTTAAAAAGATTTTGGAATGCTAGAAAAATGTTTTAAGGCGAACCGCAGCCAAGTCCGCCAATTATTATTTCCTCAACAATAAAGAAACATTTATGTAAAATGTTGCAAGTCCTTTAAATACAATATAAAGAACCTGTCTTTTTGTTACTTTCTGTTTGGATTTGTAGTCCTTGACACGATTTTTTATTTAAATTTAATTACTTTATGATGATTTTTTTCTCTTTACGACTGCGATTTCACACAGTTTAAGTTCAAGTATAAATATATTTACTTTAGTTTCATTGCTGTGTTATTGCTATATTCGAGCCTTATTGAGCCTTTTCGAGCTACATTCTTTGGTGTTAGAGTTTTGAAATTTTTTGAATAAAATCAGATATTTATATTGTTTAATCTTTTATACGTGAATTTAATAGTAAGATGTTAATCAAAGTAACTTGTACACGAGCAAACAAACAGTTCACTGAAAATGCTTCTTCCAATAGGTATAATAAAAATGTGCCTATTGTTGTGATGAATACAATAAAATTTATTTTTTTTAAAATTGTCTTCACTTAAGCTATTTAAGCAAAGTTTTGTAGAGAGAAATTACTCAGAATTCTATTGAATCTTTCAATTCCAGTGTTCTGAGGTACCATCCTAAATCAGCTCAATCATGCAAAACAATCTTTAAAATCGGCTTAAATGAAGCAACAGTTACGTTTAATGATGGATGGGATTGATGGTCGATTGAATAACGAGAAATCTTCACGCATTAAATTAGAACATTTTTCATTCACTTCTCTTTTTTGAACTGATAATATGCGAATAAAAAAACGTAAGAAATAAATCTAGATTTTCCACATGAGAAGCTCTTAAGACTCTTAGAATGGAAAAACAAGTCATATGCGAATACTTTTTGGTTATAAAATATCTAAAAAATAATGCGGTGCATTTTAAAAGTTAAGATTGCATATTTACGCTTTTAAATCATTTACATTAAGCATGGTGTATTTGCAAAATTAGAAGTAATTACAATGTTTGCTAATGTATCTACGTAACAAATCCAATAAAAAACAAATGTTAATCACACTGAATGCAATCTAAATTGAAGTCTTGATTCAAGCCGTATATTCATTGCTAGCTTAAGCAATTTTATAATCTCACTATTTATTTCGCACATACTTATCTATTTCCCCGCATTTTAGCAATTACATCATTTTCACGTATCGCTAACATTCATACATCTATCTTCATATCATTTCCGCAAAACAATGTGTATATTCAGAAATTATAATTAAATATTAAACTTTTAAGTTTATTTCCATATCGTAATAAATAAGAAAAGCAAAAATAAATTTCATTGAAGGTATTCTAAGTTTCAGTTATGATCTCAGATACATGCTCACTCCAAGCGTGTGTGTGTGAATTCTGTTTATACCCTCATTATTTATTTTGCACTTACTTTTCTTTCGCGAGGAAAAAATAATCATTCGTTGAGATAACACATACCCCTGTTCCGGTTATTTTCAATCTAACTTTTGAATTGATGTACACTGTATTGGGAAATTACTGTGTATTTCATCGGAAGTAAATTAATTACAGATATTCTTTGTACTTCTTTGGGAATTATTAAAAAGAAAATGCGATAAACAACCATGCGAGTCTCAAGCCTACCTGACACATATTTGGATCCCATTATTTGCAGAAATTTCAATTACTAAGAGAGTATTCTAAGAATAAATTTAGTACACATTCTTTCTTTAAGATATTTTAATAATGTATGTTGAGAAATCGCCTTTCGGCAGAAATAACAAGTGATATTTTGTCATATCACTATCGCTTTTATCTGATTTACAAATGAGGACTTTTATTTCAACAAATTGCGAGTGGTAATGTATTTTTATAGGTAGGTATTGAAAACAATTTGAAATAAGAATCAAAAGTGGAACTGATTCTTTTTTTTTCTTTAAGGATGTCACATATTTTTTATTAAAAATGCGTATTTATTTGCTAAAGATCAGATGCGGAGTGAGTCTTTCTCTCCTATCGTCACGCAGACGTTCTGGAATGAAACACATTCATTTCTCGGCTGCCTTGCAAGCTTGACACAGGTCGTTTCTGTTACACACACACACGTCACGCATGAGTGTCAGAGTATTGGAATGTTTTACAACTAATATTTTTAATCGTAATTATTTATTTTATCTTATATAACAATTTATTTTTATTTATTTATTTTTTTACTGTTTGGTATATTATTAGAATTTTTAAAATTTTATTTGTTTTTATTATTTTATATTTTATACACGTTATTATTATTTTATTATTATTATTCTTTTTATTATTTAATCACCACTATTTTTTAAATTTTTATTTATATCACTTCATATCATTAATTTTAATCTTCATTATTTTCTTTTATTATTTATTATAATTTAATTACTTTATTTTATTGGTTTATTTATATTATTATATACATAGGTCATGTTATTATTTTGCATTACAATTTTATTTTATATTATTTATATTATTATTTAATATTAGGTCTACCGGAATATTCTGTTCGTTTTTAAAGTAAACGAAAATACATTTTTAATACATTTACTAATATTTATTGTATAATCTAATTTCTGACGTTAATTTAGGATTGATCTCTAAATTTTCCAGATGGGTGCCTCGTCAGTTCAGTGAGAAAATTTCCTTAATCGAATTGTGATATGCACATATCTGTTTGCTCGGAACAAAAACAAACCGATTTTGGATTGGATTATAACTGGTGACGAAAAATGAATTTTTTTCGAATACATCATTAAGAAAAGAGCATATTTACAGTATGGACTATATGCCCCCTCTGCCTCTTAATCGAGATTAAGCCTGAATAAGAGAACGCTGTGCATATGGCGTCACGCCCAAGTACCACTACATTTCGAGCTTCTGAAACCTAAATAAATCTAAATTCGGAGAGATATTGACAGCAAATGGATGATTTAAACAAGGCACTGAAAGAAAAGAAGTCTGTGATGTTTAATATGAAGCACATTATATTGCATCATGATAATGGCAAACCAGGTTCTTATGGCGATACGTCCAAAAATCAGAGAGCTAGTCAGGGATTTTCTGTCGCATCCACCATACTCCTCAGTCCTAACACCCTCTCTTTCTCACGTAATTTTCTACCTGAAATCATTTTTGAAAATGAAGGAAACTCAAAACGGAAGCATACGGCCACCTAGTACTACTTGAGTTTTTCGCTTCTAAGGACAAATAATTTTTCAAAAAGGATTTTTACAGATTACAATCACATTGGCGAGAGTTTATAAGTAACGACGGAAAATATATTGTAGGATAAATATTATTAAATGCATGAAAAGTGTATTAAATTATTTCACTTCAGAAAGGAACAGAAATTTCCTGTAGACCTAATATTATTATTTGTAACATTTTTTGATATTATTTATTTTACTTTGTAATATTCATTTTATATAATTTCTATGCTTAACCTATTTTATTTTATTTAATATTTAAGTTACGTTTGTCTGCAATTTCGTAGATTTAGGTTTCGCAATGGAACCCTCATATTCTCGAGAGACAGACTGCCTCAGCGGTAAGAGCGTGTTTGAGCCTTCCATCATGAAGGAGTTAAAAAAATATATTATCTAAATAAATGGCGAAATTAAATGTTGCTTTTTTCCTGTATATTTACAATCGAATATTTTAGGTTCGTTAATTTATTACTTCAATGCATAGTACATTTTAAATTCAAATTTGTGATAAAAAGAAAATTAAATAATTTTTATGAGTATAAAAAAGTAGCGAAATTTTATTTTTGAGTTTATATTTCTCAACATCATAAATTGCGGTATTTATTTTCCTATTAGAATAAATTTTACATATTGTTATTGAGTAACAATAAGTTGTCTTAATTATTATTGATCTTAGAGTCATTTCTGAAGTGTGTGTTTCTTCAAAATGTTTCAAATTCTATGCTTATTGCATGGGGACTAATGTTAGCTTAGCTACGTCAATTCATGTATTATAATATGCTTCATTTTGTGCATGTAAATTTCATATTCCAAGGACGACAAACCTAGAACATGCTATTTAAAGAATAAGAAATTTTTAATAGATTGATTAATAATATTAATTACAAACAGAAACACTGAATAAGACCATTATTTAAATATTATCTCATTGCTTGCATGTTAAATTTTAGTATACACAAGAAAACATACTTAATATGTGATCGATATAAATCTATTTATATTACTATAGTTGGTATTAAATAAGTCTAAGTTGATAATGCGACTTGTAAAATAAAAAAAACAACATAAAGCAATAAGAATATCAAACACTTTTGAGTACCTGAATATTGTATTATTTTTCATGTTTCATGAATTCAAAGATGCCTCATTTTTTATCATTTGCTCAGTGATTTGTATCTTTAATTATTAATAAGTATTGTAATTAAATGCATGTATTTCTAATGAAATTTTGAATACACTCGAAACGTTTATAATAAAATCAGAGTAAACAAGATAGTCCAGGTAAAACAGTAAATGCGAAAATATTGGACATTTCTAACTTATAAAATTACAAAGAACAATATATAAATGATCCTATATTTTAAATATAATTTTTTTGAAAATTATTTATTATGTCATATATCGAATTTCAGCAATTGCTAGAATATACATAAACATGGTGCTTATATAATTATTTTAATCTCTACAAGTTTACTATCGTAATAACTTTATAACATTTAATTAAATTTTACCACAAATACATTTATACCGTTAACCACAAAACAGTTTTAGTTAAGATATACTGTAAGCTCCAGTTCATTTTGCTCAAGATAATTAAACATCTGCCATGGAAGAAAACTGAATGGCTTTATTAAGCAACCATTTCCCCTCGCATCGTCAACTCGCTTAAGACCATCCTTCATTCCAAGTCAATGCGATTCGACACACTTTCGCTTTCAAAGGAAATATCCTCTTTTCCAATGTCCTAATCTAAGAGTCAACCCTTTGTTCCATACTTTAATCCTAAAGCTAGGAACGAGAAATGTCATTTTGGGTTAATAAATGAAATCTTTCTTGTCACTTGAGACGTCTAACGGCTACTATAAATCAATATCATAACAGACAATTCCAGATTACTTTGTTTTGGTTAACGAGTTTGCTGGGAACGAATTCATTTCTACCTGTTGTGTTTACGCTATTCAATCTGTTAGAATACTTATTTCTGGAAAACGAATAGCTACTCTCTCAGGAATTTGAGAGAAATTCAGCCTTATCTTGTCGAGGCTTATATGTTTAGTATCAAACGTGATGGACAGTTTGATAATTAGTTAAATCCTTTAATACAATGTGATCTGGTTACTAGTTGTGTTCCGTGATGGACGATAAACATGTCACATATTATAATCATGGATATTTCAAGTCAAATAGCTATAGTAACATTAGATGGCCCTATAATATGAGGAGATAGAATCTATGGCCTCAGCTTTCTTTGCCAACTTCTTAAGTATTTAAGTTTAATTCTTAACTATAAAAGCGAACTTTTATAAGCAATGAAATATAATATATGCAACACTTTTAAAGTTATTCAATTATCACGCGTTTTATTACATTAATATCGTCGTTAGAATAAATAAATTTAAGTAATTTTGTGTTTTATGAATTTTTTTATATAAAATCGTAAAGCGTATAAAATAGTATTTTCTTAAGAAAATTACATTATTTACATGCACAAACGTATATACTGTCTCTGAAATCAGGAGTGACGAAGGGTGAACCTTTACATTTTGGGGAGAAAAATTAATTATTTTTTTTTTTGTGCTGCCTAAAACTATGAATTATATGCGATATTAATATATAATCTACTGTCTTATTAGTGTTAATTACTTTTTTTTATCGTTTCTCTAATTATTAAAACATTTACTTCGAGGACATTTACATTCGAGGACATTTAAAACATTTACTTCTGTACCCGGTTTCATTAACTGCTATTAAAAACTACAGAACGCATTATTCGCAATTGTGAAAAATATTATTTTTAAGTGCCGGTACCTGTTCATTTAAAAATGTTGGTATATTTAAGCATACAGGATATATAAGAAGTTATAAAAATGACATGAAGTTAGGGTGTAAAATAATATGAGTATATAAAAGTTTACATCTTCCTATACAAGTTAATTTTTTATGAAGATAATATTTGGGATTTAATTGGTGACACAAAACGATAATTTTACAGCATGATTTGACTCATAAATATGAAATTATAACACAAAAAGATATCAGCACAAATATAAATAATTCAATATTATTAGTAGTTTATTATATTTTCCCTTTGTATTTCTTAAAATGTCTTAGGAATGATCAACACAATGCTTAGTAAGAGTTTTGGAACATAATTGTTTCATAAATCTTCATTAGGGATTGTAACTCCTCAAAGCCTATTTACCAATAAAATGCCAATTTTGTCTTAAATTGATACGATTATTTCTGCATTATTTTTGCCGTCAACTCCCCAAATTATGTCCATAATTTTATTATATTTTCCTTTGACACCCCCAATTACGTTCAGTTGTATATTCTAAAGTTCATAAATTCAATTTATTTTTGTAAATTCAGCAAATACATTACAAAATCAATCGTGATTTAAAGCCCATTTGCATTCTATCACGGTCAGTATGCGGGATATTTTCCTCTTTTATACAGATGGATAGAAGAGAATTGGATGCACGCTTCCGCTGTGGTTACATTTCTAACGACATCTGTGCCCTTCACTTGGTTGAGCATTTTTCAGATCTGTATGAGTACTGGGCCATCAGATTTACCTTGTGGTAGCCTATGTTATCGATATAATTTGCCAACTATGAAGTAATTGTTTTAATATAAATGTTTTTGCTGGATACCTTGCCAAGTAAGTATTTTAGGCAATGAACTCGGCTGCACGATCGGCAACATATTTACTGCTGTCAACCGGAACGATATAAGACATCAGATGCCTTCTCTTAAAATTCATACACAAGGCATGGCAAGAGTCTCCAGTCCCCCAACAAGTTGTAATTAGTTAACCCCGTATCAGTGTATAGTCCTATATTCAAATGAAGAGAGCATACATCAAGATGACTCTCGCTTACGCATTGGACATATGCAGTTTTCATTCGCGTACAACTTTAATTTGGTAAATTTGTTCCGAATTTTCTTATTGCCATGTTCAATTTACTGTGTATCATATTTAGTTATATTTTTGGTATTTTATCATAATCGTTGGGCTTCTTTCATTCTTCAAGTTTAAACTTCTCTGATTTGGTCGCCTATAACTTGTTTCCATTTTTATATAAAATTGGCTTTACATACCATATCTGAAATTTTAACCCTATCAATTTCTGTCAATTCTTATATTTTATCTTTGATTTTTTCTTAATGTTCCTGTCTACCGGCCATTTTGATTTCGTGGGTGTAGTATTAATCCTATTCAACTTCGTCTGCTGTTCTCAAATCTTTACTATTTGATCTATTTGAATGCAGTGAAGTGCACCTGAAAGAGGAAATAATAATGAAGGATTCCAACTTTTTTCCACCAATTTTTATAATAACATTTTCATCCATACTTTATTGGTTCGTTTGTGAGTTTTCTGGTTTTTAAAAAAAAAATTAAAATATTTTTAAGAATCAGTGGTAAAAAAATATTCCACAGAAGCCTTGATTATTTTTGGTTCTTTCAGATTCATTTTATTGCATTCATATGGCTCAAATAGTAAGGATTTGAGAATGATAGTCGCAATTCTATAGGACTAACATTACGTCCACGAAATCAAATGACAGGTAGATAAATGCCTCAATATTTTGTTTAAAAATATTTGGATAATTTAAACAAATGTTTGGCGCAGTATAAACTAATTGGGCTCTATTGTTATAAAATTGAATGGTAACTCATTGCGTTTACCATAAAGAAGAAAAGTAATTTAATAATCTAAATGAAAACAAAAGCACAACATAATAACTTATTCACAACTATTAAAAAGTATATAAAGAATATTTATTAAATAGCTTTAAGCATTCTGTTGTATTTTAACCAGGAGAATATGAGAGGGAAATGTATTTAAATATTATACAATTTTTAATAATGATTAAGCTAACAAGTGCAGAATCTGAAACAGCATTTTTACGCAGAAATTATTTTATGGAAAAACTAGACTAAAACGCTGATCCTTTGTGTTCTTACATGCTTAATAGAGCATGTTAATAATTATAGTACATACTTAATTCTGTATTTCATAAAAGTTTAAATTTTGAAAGATTAATTTATTATATGTTTTACTTTGTTACTATTTTCATGTAGTATAATGGTTAACTTTTTTAATTATATATGTTCAACTTGTTTTATATATTTATGTCACATTATTTAAAGTACATGTCTTATTATTATGAGTTCTTATTTTATATTAAAAAAACTAGAAGAATTCTCTGTAAATTACAGGTATACCGGTGATGTTGGAAAATATACCGAATTACCGGTAATAAAAAATATTTATTGTCACTCTAATTTTTTTCCTTTACCATCAGCACCATGTTAACAAGGATTTTTTTTTTTGATTTTATTGATACTGCTTGAAAGAAATATGCATCAGGTATAATTGATACAGCTCTCATAGAGAAATGTATCTGAGTCTTAACATTATCGTTGAAAGACATGTTTAATTTAGATACACATCGGTAAAGGCGGAGAAACGTGTCTGTAGACTACCACGCACTGATAGCTGCAATGGTCTAGACGACAGTATAGTATGTCTTAGTAAAGTCTGTGAATAGTTATTCATCATTCTACATAGTATTACGCAGAGGCACTAAACATGTATTTAAGAGAGGTGCAAAACATTCTGTAAAATTTCATCAGTTTGAAATTTTAGATCTCACTTGCTTTATGAGGCGAAATATATTTTTAAATAGCATTTTAAGAATTTCCTTCCCCCTCTTGAAATGCTGTAAGTTTATCAACCTTTTTACAAGAATTGGTAGTTCTGTAGCTTTTAATACAATTACCCATGATTAAATATTAACAATAATAATATAATAGTAATGCTGCATTTTTTTTATTCATTCGCATTAAATTTTTACGAACCTTTCTATGAGAGATTGTTTGTTCTATAACTTATAATATCATTTAAAATTAATTTATGTTAAAAATTTTCGACAGAAAATCCTAATTTTGGGATTTGAACTTTATTTTAACCACATTAAATGTATGTGTTTCGAAAATCATTCTTCAAAAACAGAATTTCATCTACAGTTTAGTTAGAAGTCATTAAGATGTTTTAAAATTGTTGTTTCTAATAAAAAGGAAGTGAATTAATGGAAGTAAGGCGTAAATTAGGTAGTTAAAAAAATTTTGATCTAAATATACATGTATAGATCCCAATTATAAAGAAAAATGCATTGAATGAAGCATTTCATTCAGATTAAGCATCGTTTTTTATATGTTCCATCTTATTACTAATATGACTCTAGTTTGAGATATCACGATATACGTAAAGGAAAGAATCTGAAATAATTTTATTTGTAATTAGAGTGAATATTTTGATTCTCCAAAATGTCCATTAAGTTTTCATTTTATCTCCACAATCACTTATATATTAATACATTGAAATGCATGTACATAGTTAATGCTGACCATAATTTGAGACATTGCGAGTGATTTATTTAATAAAATGCTTACTATAATATTGCAATATAATTATTGTACTCAAGCACATTTATCGTAAAAAGTGCCTCGATGTTCTAAACTTTATAATTATAATTTAACTGTATTTAAGAAGTACAATTAAAATATAATTATAAATTTAGCGTTTGTGTAAGAAAGAAATAACACCCTTTAATTTGAGGAATAAATAAATCAATATGAAATAATATCATATGATATATTGTTTATGGTTACAATTTACTTTTATGAAATTTGAATTTTTAGCATATTTTTTAATGATTTCTTGGATCTTCTATGTACTATTGAACATTTCCATACTCGTAAATGCATAAAATATTGCTCTCATTCATTTAAAAACTACAAAATCAGGATTTATTTTCGATATAGTATCGTAAATGCAGGCAACATAAGAACATATGTTTTGATTCCATTTTAATCCTCATTAATGGAAAAAAAGAAAATAATATGAAATTTCAGAAAATTCTGGAGACCCCCTTCTAAGGAGAAATAGTAATAGCGACCTTTTCCATTATACTAATGTATTTAAAATAAATGTGCATTCGACTTTTTCCGTCATCTCTAAGAATTTAGAATTAAGTAACGTTTTACCAGATAATTAAATAAACACGAGTATGGATCAATATTTAACAATCCCATTTTCAAACATAATTAATTCTTTTTTATATATTTAACTCAAACGTAACTCCACATATCATAGGACTGGAATACATTTAATTTATTTTAAGAAATTTATTCATAAAAATTATTGTAGTTGCGTTGAGAAAAGAGATCATGACAGCGAACTCGATGCCGAAGGTGTTTTTGACGATTCGTGGGTTCGAACACCAATATCTCTGAAGACCCACCGAGTAATGGGATTGGTTCACAAAAATATATCGAGAGACAAAGTCCTCCTGTTAGCATGGTGTGGAAATTCTTAGAGTGAGTAGCCAGTTAAGGAGTCGTCCTCTTCAATTGGTCAAGACTCAAAATTATGAAGTCCGTTGCCAATAGCTCTCATGTTGTTTCTCAATGCAACGTTAATAAACAACCTAATCGCATAAAATTAATTACGAATAAGAAATAATACACAGATTATTATATATTAACTTTTATCGTTATACCCGTATGTTATGTACAGAGAAAACATTTATAGTTTTACAACCATTTTATTATAAATATTACTTTATTAATATTTTTCTGCGGAACAATTTCTAAAAAATCATTCAGAAATCAATAGTGAATGAAAAGCAGGAAAAGAAGCTATTTCAGCACGAAAATAACTCCATAAGATTTGAAAAAAATACTAATGCTCTTTTTTTTAAAAAAAAAAAAATAATGTTTACTAGGAATCTTGATGTATTTCGAAAAACTTTGAAGAAAGATGTTTTAACAGTGATCTGTACAGACCGTTGACTTTGAAATATTTTCTGATATTGACCTTGAATATCTCATTGATAAAAATGTGGGGATTATAAGAGATTAGGAAGGAACAAAAAAAAAAAAAAAACTTTCCAAGTTCTTGCCAATGCTTTGAGGAACAGAAATTTATTTACTTTTAATTCCCACGAGGGACTTTGGATATGACTTTTCTTTGATTAAGTAGTTGACCTACTTCGCTGATAGTAAGTAAAAAGAAAAGAAACGTATATTACTATGATTTAACAGACAAATGGTGTTTAAAAATATAATTAATCTTTCTTTTATAAAGGATTAATTTTTAAAGTATAAATAAGTTCTGCTTATAATTATTTACTGTTTTAATAAATCTGTTTTTTTCATTGAAAATCTTTACATTCTAATTGATTAAAATATATTGCATTAAGTAGCTGTGTAATTGAAGAAATAGTAGTGAAATGCATTAGTAAACAATAATATTTTTGGCTAATAGGTAATATAAAATAAATCTTGAAATAGATATTTTCTTTTGAAATTAAATTTTTCATGTCATTATTTCTAAAAGCCTACTTAAATAAAATATAACTTTTTTTCACATTTTTACACTTGGGGACCGATTTATTAGTTCAAAAAATAGAAAAAATGCTCATTGTTACATTTTAGCATATATCTATTTTTCTATCATCATATATTTAATCCATATATATGTGGCTTAAGAAGATATCACTTAAAAGTTTGTGAGTTACATCTGTTTTTTTGAAAGCCCTCTGCATGTTGAAAGGCATTAAAAAAGCGTGAAGTTATATTTGGAAGATCTCTAGTTATGGCGGTCACGTTTGCCTATTGGTCTTGACCGCTCACGAGTGAGTGTGAACGTGAGTGGGAGTGTGCGATATGCTTGTGTATGTGAGTGATTGAGTGGAAGACTGATAGCATGCATACATCTTGCATTGTGAGTCAGTAATTTAGTATGTTGGGGGTGAGGAGATGAGAGAGTCAAAGAGTGCACGAGGAACTACGTGTAGCGTAAGTAGGTAAGTGCGTGACAATGAGAATCATAGGACTGAGTGAGTGAAAGTGAGAGCGTGAGTGAGAACTGTAGTATTTAATACGAATTATAATAAAAATTTCTGTTTTAGATATAGTTCCTTAAATTGCGTTGTCCAAATCACTTTAAGAAATAGAAGTATTAATATCTCTATTTATATCTAAAACATTTCTGTAAGTGCCAAAATAGTAGTGCATTATGCAGGAAAATTGTAAGAGCAGGGATGAAAGTATTAATAATGTTAGTAATTCTAAAAAATGTATTAAGAACCATGGAATTTTGTCAATTGCTCCATTTATCTGAGAAAGTTATGCGTTTGACGCACTTTACAACCCAAAAAGTCATCTCTTAATAATTTTTTTTATTACTTAGATCATCTTTGCTTTCCATAGAATGACCCAGTCATGGTCGCTTGCTCTGGCGGGCAATTTTGTTTTCTTGAATTGTAGGCTCAAGCCTTGCTGCTACTAGAGATACAATTTGGGCAGCCTGATGTATGTTAAATAACCTGCGGCACCCAATCCAAACATTGGTGGGGTCTGGATGTTTGGAGGACTGGCCATCTGAGGTGTCCTTTTCGTAATTGACCGAGGCTCCAAAATACGAGGTCAGTGACTAATAATCCCTATATTAATACTAAGTGAGATGTTAATAAGCAATTAATTAAATAAATCTCCCCTTTTCTGAACCCAGACCACGATGTACTTATTGTTTTGAATGTTGCTGGATTTTTCCTTTTTAAAGATGTTTCCTGATCTCATTGATAGTATTAATTCGGTGCAAAATTACAACATCTCATGATGACTACAATCAAATTTTGATTAGGTATCCAAATAAAAATTAAAACAGTTTGACATTTTTATGGTGTCATTCAACAGATGGAAGCCCATAATAGTAACACCTACTGGCATTGGCAACGTTATTTGATTTCATTCGCCGATATGTTTTAACCTCCTTCGTAATTATTGAGCTAAAAAATAGGAGTACCAAAATTTTTTCTGTGACAGGTATTATTATTAAAATTGCAGTTTGTGCTCTGATTTCAGAGTTGTTTGTAAATTAAGTGTTAGGTAATAATACTTAGTTATCTATTTTTATATAATTTTCATTATTACAGAATAAAGATATTTTTATAAATGGTTATTATAGTTTATCTCATATTATAGTTTTCATAAAAGATTAAGAATACAGGTAAGGTGCTACCCAAGGTACAAGATTTTTTTTAAATAAACGAATAAGCTATATATATACACACAAACATTTTACCTTTAAGATACTATACAGTGGTTCTCAGGTATTTTTGTCAAAATTTTCTATATTATTTTAATATAAAATTATAATAGACTCTCATCATAATTTTGAACAGTAAAAAATGCTCTAAATTGCCTTGCACTTAAAAAATTCCATCATTTCTTAAAAATTTCTTGGTAGTTAGAAGTAATAATTTGAAAAGAAAAAATGTTCATTATACGTTCAATTAATATAATACTGTAGCTTAACTTAAGTTTGGCTTCAAGTAACTTCATAAAAACTGCTGTAACAGAACGATTCTTCTTTCTTTGAATATTTGCCAAAATGAATTCAAATAATACACGTTGATCACCAGGCTTCATAAAGTTTTACACAAAAACACTAGGAATAAAACATTATTTATCTCTTTATTATGTTATTTTTTAGTTTTGAAGTATTTAGAATAGAAATTCAGAAGGTCGTAATTCTTATACCTTCAAAGTGGTAATTTTATTATGCCACTTTTTGCATTAGAGGAAATTCCGTTTGAAGTTCTGCTGAACAATGTTTTAAGACTCTGAAGCAAACACAGAAAAAAAAAAGATTTCTTTTCAAATTTTATTTCTTAGTATTAGTATATCTTATGAAATTAATATAGATCTAAAATTTAATATAAATATGATAGAGTTTTTAAATATTTACCATTATAATTTATATAAATAAATTAAGCACTAGGAAACTTCAAAAATATGGTTAAAAGCCTATATTGAAATTTGGAGAAAACATTTATTATGTCAATTCATTTAAATATAACAAATACCTTATTGAAATATTTTAAATGAAGTAATAAAATTAATTTGCTCTATGTATTTCAATCGAAAAATTGTATAAAGGTGATTCATTTTATCAATTAACTCAATTCTGGTATTTAAAAATATTGTTACATCCAATGCTTTAATGAAACAAAACACAGTTATTTATTAAAAAAGTTATTTAATTATATGCCTTTTCAAATCAAGCTCAAAAAATGAGTCGCTAATATAAAGAAGTTTCAAAAAAATCAAAAATGTTGAGTTAAGTAAAAAATTTAATGGATAAAACATTGAAAAAAAAGTTTTCATTCATATAAATAATTTTGATTTGTGAAATAAAAATGAAAGAGGCGAATTATTCTTTTAATAAAAATGCTTTCTCATTTTTTTTAGGTTCATAAATGAAAAATAAAAACTGTGATTGCTTGATATAAAGGTAAAAAAAAAATTCACATTATATTTAAAATGCAAAGCTTTACCATATATAAGGAGTGGATGACTGCCTTTCCTATGCTGTGGAGCCAGATAGCTTCCCTTTTAAAGGTCATAAACTTGGAAATTGAAGTACCTAAACATACCCCAACGGAAAACATGGACAAAATGGTTTTCAACTTCTCCTCTGCAAAAGAATGGGAGAAAATACAAAAACAGAATGGCCAGATTGAGGTAACAAACACAGATCGAGTACGGAAAACGAGAGGATAGCCACATTTGGTCGCTTTACGAAAGAGAGAATATAAAGCCTTTGATGTTTCCCAGTACGATTCTGCTCTAGAGGTTAATGCTTTTCAAGGTAAATATTTTAAATAAATATTTTAGGGTGGTTAAAAAAGTACTTGCACTTGAAGATAAGGGCATAATTTAGGTGAATTAGGTTATAATTGGGAGCTGCTATCTGTTAAACGGAGCCGAAACATATTTGACATTGATTCACAAATTAGATATTATGTGGTAGAAATTTGCTGCCAAGTCAGAATTTGATAGCAGTGGCATCGAGTTCTCACCATCGGTGAGAAAATGGATTGATCAATATGCACTGGCAATCAAACTAAAATTTAAAGAATGGGTTAAATCAAGTGAATGTGTTACATAAAATATGAATGGTTAATGGTCAAAATATGAATGGCCACAAATATTATAACAAAGACTTTTTAAGATACCAAGGGCGTCGGGATCACGAACAATTGTAAGTGAGATTTAAACAGTTGTATAGTGAGTCATGATGCATACTAAAAACAAATCATTTTTGATGCCACGAGCACCATTTCTTAGAATTTCTGAGGAATTATTCCAAAACCTTCGTAATATTCAAATAACCTTAAGGGTATTTTGTTTCATTTTTAAACGGTAGAAATATCGTAGAGAGGATCCATAACGGTAGATCCATAGAGAGGATCTGCAAATATCCCTCATCCTCCAATTTCTTAAGGTTCGAACCCCTTGGGATCGATAATGTAAATACTAAATTGTTATATTAAACATTCGATCAAATTCGTTTAGGGAGATTTGCTACATGTTAAAACAGTTAAGGATTGTATTTTGATTTTTCATTGTTGTGAATAAAATAACTTAGTTATAATCACTGTGTTTTTTATTCATTAAAATCAAGAATGGGAAACGAAGGAAGTAATAATAAGGAGCGTTATATTAAAAGTCTTGCTTATTGTAAAATATCCTTTTGAAAAACCACCGTTTCCTCGATAATGACGTTATAAATTTTGAATGATGATATAATTTGGCTTCCTTCCTTTTTTATAAATATTTGATCGAAATGTAAAATGTGAAAAAATATTTTATCTATCCACATTATGTAAATTCATGTAAAAGTTCTCTGACACTTTCTGCTTGTTTAGCCTATTTTCAAATTCGTTGGAAATACTGAGTTTTCCTCTATTGTATGAGACCCTTTTATTTTGGATTACACTCTATCTACCATACTTTATTTTTATGGAATTTAATTATAGAAGAAACTTTTATATTTAAGGGTCTTAAAATTTAACTAATTCAATATGGTTGATATATATAGGCTGTTCTCATTTACCGAGAAATCTTGAAAATAATCTCTTTCAAATACGGTAATCCAAAATAGAACATTTCAGTTTTCGAGAAATAGTGATTCATAAAACAAGAAAGACAAAGCGCACTAATGTCTGCTCTTAAAAGGGAATACATGACTCCATTCAAGCAAAAGATTTATCTGCATTTCCTTAATAAAAGAAAAAAATAAGAATTATGAGCCACAATGTCTAGGATTGATATCAGATGCGATTGTTTATAAATGGAGCCATTGTAAAACCACGTGTTATGTTTTCCGATTATACTTACCTCCTTTTAGTTCATTTTCTCTTCATTCTAGCTTGCAGCTTCTTAAACTCATCACCAATTATTTTTCATAAACCTACCAAATGGACAAGAAATCAAATTCTAAATTTCCTCTATTGAAGAGAACTGAAACAATTTCTGAATACAACTTCAATCCAACCAAATATTTATCCACGAAGAAAGAGAGCAAATTAATTTACAGTTAGTAACTAAAGTCATAAGCTACAAGATTTATTTTTACTACGTGAGCTTATCAACGAAAGCTAATTTAGAAAAGCGCATAAATTTCATAAAGATAATTCCTCCTAAGTGTTTACTGAAATGGAGAAGAACAATATTCAGTTTGCTTATTCCCTTAATGCCCTGTGTCGTACAGACATAATATTCTTTAGGAATGGGTATTAGAGAAGGAATTGGGGAGCAACAAAGCCCAGATGACTGTTCTTAATGATGGTGATCTATCTTACACAAATGCGGAACAGGAAGAAGTTTTCTTTGCAATTAAGGAATGCTTTGAAATGTCTCGACCGTTATGGCTGCTTAGAATTAATTAAGAGGTAAGTAGCGTGTAAACATAATTAGGTGCCAACTAATTAAATATTTAATCCAAAGCCACTTATACCTGGATTGTTGTTCTTTCAATTACTATTTATACCTGTATATGAAGTATTTAATCAGTCATGAAATGCACTTAAAATACGTTAATGGAATTAGATATAAAAACATTTAGGACTTTTTTTAAATAGGTAAAGGGTAAAGTCACTTCTTAAATGCTGTTGAAATTGGCTCTTTGAAAATGTTTTAGAGTCAATTACATTTCAATTCTAACAATAACATTTTCAGGCCATCCAGGTAAGAAATATTTCAATTACTATAGCTAGTGATGTTTTAATTATTATTTAATTTGAAAAGGAAGTGCATAATTATTACATTATATAAATGTTTTAATAACATAAGAGTATAGTTTTCCTACTTATATACAATATTAATTTTCAAGTGCTAACACTTTATAACTCTTATGGCCTATATATTGTGAACCCACTTTTGATTAATATATTGAGAACATGTAGATAGCATAAAAAATTAGTAATATAAACGCGATTGTGGTAAAATCCTGTGATGTATGATTTTTCATACTAACCTTAAGAATTCATTTTTTATTCCATTTTCATTCAATCCCCTACTTCAAGGTGTACAGGACCTTAGTTTTTTTTTAGAATCTACTGATACTAAAAATACAAATATAAATGTTTAAATTACAGGGAAATTATAATTAGAATTGCATATTCAAAAGTTGGTGAAAAAATAACCACTGTTCAAAACGACTTGACATTTCATCTAATTATACGTGAGGGAATGAAAGATTGTTTTCTGTAAGAAAAATTAACAATTCAAAGAGGACCAATAGATGCCGCTGTACTAGTCAAAAGAGAGTAACACGATTGCTGTAAGAGATTGCGAATTTTAAGTTTCTTATTAAAATTCATTTCATGCACAGCGAACATTGCACATGTGAAATAAAGGTGGAGAACATGAAATTACTGTTATTTTACATCTAACGAAATCATTATCCTATCATTGAAGGATCGGCTTCTTCTTGTAAAGCTTTTTTAAAAGAAAAATGAATGCGTGGTAACTGCATTGAAGAAATTCCAGGCATTAAAGTGTACAGGATTGGTATCTATTCCAATGACTGAATTCTGTTTGAAGAAAATAATTGATAATTACGAAAAAATATGGTTTTGCTTGACGTAAAATGTGGCAATGGCCATAAATGAATTGTTTCGACGTTATTGGAGAATGTAGCTACATCAATGAATGAAGCTTCAAGCAATGATTTGGTAATATGAAGAGTGTGGAGAATTGCCTTAACTTTAGAAATGACTGTCAGCATGCCTCGTCAAATTTTAAGAAACATCCTACAATGCTATCCTTTCAAAATTACGTATACTTAGGAGTTGGTTCCTTCTCACCTGTAAAAACGAGAAGTTTTCGCACTTCAACTTTTTTCTCGAATGGAAGTGGATAATGCAGGCCCATAGAACATTTTGCGTACAGACGAAACTGATTTCTCTCACCAAGGTTGTGTCAATATCAAAAGTTGTAGAATATAGGCAAGCGAGAATCCATTATAAATGCATTCATTGCCTTTTCATTCTCAAAAGGTCTCTATATGTTGCGAGTTAACGACAGCATTCATAGCTGGTTCTTTCTTCACAAGATTTGTCCTTCTAGTTCTGCCATCTGTCCAGTCAATGGGACACATTATGAATCTCTTCTGCACATACAGCTCATTCCAGCACTGACACAACTAGGAGGTGTGGATAGCACAATTTTTATGTACAATAGCCATTTCAGAATAGACTGGCTCGCCCATTATCATCCTTGAGCCACTGAGACTTCTAGATGTGAATTTGCGTAAAAGATGCTTACGGGGCTACGATTGCTGATTTAACAGTATTGAAAACATGAATTACGCATTAATTTCTACACCGCAATTGATACATCAAGATATTTTGTGAAACATGCTCTTCTTTTTGCACTTTCAATTTGTAGCAGAAAAAGGTGGAATTTCTCAATAAAGTAGTAGCAGATTATTCACGACTACCCTTTCTTGGATGATTTCATCACTTTTTTCTTTTCCTACGTTTCTGGCACAGGGACCATTAAATACCAACTTTTTCTGATCCGCTGAGGCACCCTTGTCGTTGTAGATGGACTTTCCAGAAAGGGATTCTTAACAACATGTCCCGTCCTTTAATTAGTCTCTTATTATTAGTACCCTCTACGGAACAATTTTGAACTTTAATTTTTTTTTTTTAGCAGAACATGTTCCTCATGCTTCCTGTATACTGAGATGATATATCATGTCACTCTGGTCAATGGTTCTATTTTTAAGGATTTTGATATGTAACTTTAGTTATTTTCATCCAGTATAATAAAGGTACCCACTATAGTTATAATAGCTTAGTTACAGTCTCCTAGTATAATAAAGGTATTTATGCATTATTTTATAGACTGGGTTTCGAAACTCATGAGGAAAAATATAAAGGTTTATATAAAACCTCTAAACAAGAAATTTTCACACAACAATGTGTAGGCAGAGAATAAGTGGTGAGATATTAGACGGAGCTATAATGGAAAGCATAAAGCGTAAGATTTCTTACAGTTCGTCAATTCTACTCTAGATTTCAAAAGGCATGACGACAAACCATAATTAAAGAAGCATATAACCCTAAAAACTCCTTGAAGCCTGACCGTGGTTCCTGTACTCCTATGACCTACAAGATGTTTCGAAACTCATAACCAAAATTTTAAGGTGTAACAGAAAACACCTAAACAAGCAATTTTCTCCATACAATGCATAACCGGAAAGTTAATAGTGAATTGTTTCACTGCATTGTAATGAAAATCATATAGAGCCATATTTCTTACACATCCTGAACTCTAATAGAAGGGATGATGCATGATTAATTGAAATAGTAACATATTTATAAAAATATCATACGCATTTAAAATAATTCAATTGAAGATATTTGTTATGAGATTTTGTAATTGTGTATCTGCAAAGAAACTTAATTCCACTTCTCACAGTTTTTGAGCGAATTAGTTTAGTTCCGATACACATTCATATTCATAGACGCACATATAGACTCTCTCACTCTCTCTCTCTCACTCACTCACACACACACACACACACACACACACACACATATATATATATATACATAATTATATATATATATATATGTGTGTGTGTGTGCATATATATACATGTGTGTGTATAAGATATATCAAAACTTAACTAATTCAATCTAAAAGCATGAGAAGTTGAACTAAGTAGCACATACAATCACACACACATATATATATATATATATATATATATATATATATATATATATTTGGTGCATCGATCACCTTACAATAGATTACTTATATAATCTTAACAAAAAGTATATACTTTTCAAGTATTTACAAAAGCTATATCTTTATTGTCATAACAAACACACGCTTCGCTTTTATTTGGCATTTATAATACGTCCTAGAAATTATTTACCTGATTTCGAGTTTCTATTTTGAAAGCATAGAAATATTAAACTAATTTAATTAAAAACAGATAATTTAATCTTTTTCCTCTTTTACCTCGTAATTATTTTACACATTATTCATTTTCATCTTTTTGTTTTAATATTTATTTAACGTTATCAATTTTCTATGAAATAGGTTTAAATTGAAACGCAATGATTGCATCGAATTTGTTTGAATTCCATAGTTATTCTTAATATTCTATTAAGTTTTTTTCATTATTTCTACATTTATCCATTTAAATTGAACTAATGTGCTTTCATTAAATTAAAAACTATGATGAATTATTTCAATTAATATCTTCAATTTTGTTTTCAAATTTATAAAAGTAACGGATTATTGTAATTGTAGGATGTTTGTAAAGAGCAAAAACATCTTGAAATCTGCACGAAATTCGAGTACATTCTTACAAAGCAAACTATAAGATAATTCATTCATAATAAATTTAGTCTTTGATTGAAGCAGTTTTCCAATTATATTTTCAAAAATTTAAAGAGACTTAATACAGTAGAATGACTTTCAAAATCGAAGGATAATAAATCACATTACGCGCATATTTAAAGACAAATTAAATTCAGACGCGTCAGTTGTTTTATTAAATCACAATTAATTAGTTATCTCACTTATCGTACTTAAGCCACAGCTGAAATCTTAATTTAAAATTATTTATTTACGAAAATTGGAAAGAAATGTGTTTATTTGTAAAATTATACAATTACAATTTGCCTAATTAAATTAAGGAATAATTGGATTTTTTGAAATATTCTTTTTATCTTTCTTATTATCTTTAAGCTTTTCGTTACTGTTAAGTTAAGAAATGTAAATAATTTGAAATCAAAACAACATTTTATATTATTCTTATCTTTTAATAATATGATTCAAATTTTCGTTCTAAAAATTGTTATTAAGATCTTATTGTCCATTTCATAACTTATTTGTTTTGGAAATACAAATAAGTATTGAAATGGAGAATACTTATTTGTATTTCTAAAACAAATAAGTATTTCCATTTCAATACTTATTTGTTTTACCACATGCATAAATGTGTCCTTTACATTCCCATAATATAGTTTGGACTAATTGGTGGTGTAGGATGAAGCATATCACACTCAATCTTAGATTAACTGTATACATCTTGTTTGATAAATCTTAATAATATTCAATAATATATAAGTGTTCAGAAGATATAATTTAGAAGATGAATGTGAATCGAACAAAGACAAGAATTAAAATAAGGAAAAAATCTAATCAAGAATTAAAAGAATAGATTTGTACTCAGATTTAACTTCAAAGATAAAGATGAAGAGTTCGTCTCAAAAGTAAATGTTGGTACATGGATTGTGTTAAACAATAAAAAGTATTCTTTAAACATGTGATTGTTTATTAATGTCACACTGAGAACTAGTAAGGGCGTTATTGGAATTGGATCTCGAACTTTTCAAGCCTAGGTCAAGTGACGAGAACGACACTTGTGTTCGCACCTCCACTCTAATCTTTCACATTACACCATTAGAAATCTAGGTTCCTCGACAAGATTTAATGTACATCAGCCCCGCTACACAGTGAGCATTTAGTGCTATCAGAGCTCGAGCATTGATTACATGAAATCAACACCGTCCTTAAGTTCCTAGTCATGGCCCCTAGTCCATAGTTGTCATATTAAACATGAGTGAGTGAATTTTTAATACTTTTGCTCTAAACCCAAATTCTGTTTGTGATGTACCAAACAATATGTCTCTGATGTTGACATTTGAAATAACCAAAGAAAGATCAAAGCTGGTTGATAAGATATATCGAAAATAGAGAAGGATCGCTGGGATATGTAAGGGATATGTCAATCTTGTTTACTAAAGATAGTGAGACCTAGTGGGAAGAAGTATCAATAAGGCAGCGCTCGAAGTTGATTCCCTAATCAATAAATATAATACTATTTGAAAAATCACATTCATAATTTCATATAAATCCATGAAACACATTAATCTTGAGGGTAAATTGGAATCTTTCACATAGAAGTAGTTGAATAAAATTTTGTTACTAATTCACTAGAATCTCAGTTATGGTATTTGATTATATAAAATATACATAGCCCTTTTGTGACATATTATATTTTAATTACTCTAATTTATAACGAATCATTTTTAAACCTTATACTGTAAACAGAAGTGTTATTTATTAAATTAAATGAAATATTTAAAAACATTTTATAGTGAGCATTGATTCTCCCAATTTTTTGAAACTTTCATATAATATTGGTACTGATCCTTCAAACTTAAAATTGATAACTATTATTATCCACTATGAATGATAACAAGCGACAAACCCGGATTATTAGCTACAAACAATCAAAATTAATTATAGCTATATTTGATTGTGAACTGTGATTATAACAATTGCAACGACTCACGTTACTCACGATCCCAAGAATATACGATAATAGTGGTCCATTTACATCCATTAACGACAAGTGATCACACTTAGAGGCGCGGCTAGCTTCAGCCGGACAAAGTACCCTCTCCCATATGTCTACAGAATTCACGGTACGGTTACAAGAGCATTCCCCCTTTGAATGGGCATCATGATTTCAAGCGTCGCTCTCTCATGACATTAACTGCAACGAGATTGACATCCAAAGTATGACTCTTTACGATTCTCTAAGAGCATATATTGAATAAGGCTTTATATCTACAAGAAGTGAGTTTTATTGTCAGACATTTTTTTTTAAATTAGATTTCACTGATATTGTTAATTGAAAAAAAAAATTGGATTGTCTATGATAATAATGGTATGGTAGATTACAGCTGTTATTATTAAAGCTTCAAAAAAAATACCGAATTTTTTTTCGTTTCACATAAGAAACTTGGAAACGGACGTAGATAAAGGAATCACTGAATTTCAGAAAGGAACGTAATTTCAACTAAAATGTGTTAAAGAAATGAAATATGTTCATAAAAATTATAAAGATAAATTTTGTTTAAAAAGAAAGTGAGTATATACGTATTACATACCAAAAATTATTATATTGTACAGCACTTCGCCAAAATAATTTATTCAACTTTAAATGCTCTTATTAATCTTAAAAATGCAAACATTGGAAGGAACAAAAATGTTACCAACAATAAAAGCAAAAAGAAACAGAGCTAATGATTCTGTGATAAAACCTTAAATTATCATTTAGATATTATAATGAAAGCAAGCGATAACATGTCGCAGTAGATAGTACATTATTAAAATTTACAATATTTTTTTGACTCCAGAACGACCGATATTTTAAGCCACCTTTAACAACCGCTAGAGTCATTTTAACCTCAATAACGAACCGAGAGTAAATGTTTAATTTTTAATTCAAATATCATAATAAAAAGTTAAACATTATTTTTAAGAAATTTAAGTCAAATAAGAAATTTAAAGTCAAAAAGTAAGTATTTGTTTTACAAAAAATAAAATACCTGTTTTCAGAAAGAAGCGCAACATTGTATTATTAATGTGTATTTATTTCTCATCGAAGTTTATAAAACATGATTTACAAAAAAGTGTTTAACACACACACGGTTGTTTTATGATTTTTTACACAGCTAGTTTTAACATTTGAGGAACTATCTTCTATAATTTTATCTCTTTATCATGAGCAGGGAAGACGTTGATTATTCGGGGCTTCATAAGTGCAAGGAAGACATGCAAATCGATTCTCTGACAAACGATGTGATAATCTCTGTTCCTTAATATGTCTTAAATAAAGTATGTTTGAGAAATTTGCAATAAGTAACATACTATATAAATAAGATCCAGGAATTTATAGTTTCACTATCTAGAATATTTTAAAGGTATAATCTGCCTTATTGAAGCCGATCGGTTCGCTTATAATCAACTCATATGATCAAGATCATCTAGGTTACACTTAGTGAAGTAGTAAAATGTTAAAAGTTTTGGAGAGCTTTTTGGGATTTTTTTTTAAATTTTAAACAATGTTTTTGTCAACTAATTAAAGTAAAGGAAACCATAAGCTAACGTTTGAATATAAATGTGTGGATAAGAAGCATATTTTACAGAAATTTTTAAGGTGCCAAAAATGTGGTGTAAAAATATATCACCGGTCGTGAAAGACTCGCAGTGACCCTCTTCAATCTTACATTATTTAATATGCTTCAGAAGGTTCAGGAAGGATTCTAAAACATTGCCGATATGAGTTTTATTTTTAAGAGTTCTTTTTTTCTCCTTGGAATACGGAGTAGATACTCATTGCTCTTTCAATATGTTTCTTGAAGCATGTATTCAAGACGTAACAAGACTTTCATCAGGAATTTACACGATTGAATTCAATCAAGAGCGTGATGTGCGTCTGTAAAGTTAACAATATGTTGTACGATATTTTCATCATCAATTTCTTCTAAGGTATCCATGCGTTTTCAAGAATATATTTTTCAAAATGAATTTCGAAATATGAATCACTATTTTCGCGTCATACTGGCAATTTTCATTGTATTATTAAAAAGTAATGAACACTCATTAATACTTATTTCTTTTGAACGGGATGATGAAAGTTTTGCCTTCAGACACGTGAAATCATCAATGACTGAAACAATTTTACTGAAATGCATCCATTTCCAATACAAAAAACGAATATGAAATGGAATGACAAATTAAACACCTGCAAATAAGGAGATGGAAAATAAGGTATTTCAGAAGCAGATGTCTCAAATATCTACCACGAACTCTTTTTTTTATCACTTAGGTTATTCCAGGATGCAAAAATTTATAAACTTGTTATACAACATTGAAAAAAAATTTGATGTACCTGTAGACCTCATAAATAAATAAGCGTCTTTGAAATTTCAGTGATCTGACTTTCTAGAAAAAATTACTTCACATCTCAAAGTAGCTTTTCGTTAAAAATGACAACTTAAAATAATTCTTGTGTTAAAATCAAACAAATATGATGAATTAGTAAATCAAATATTCCTGATAAAGAAATGTAACTATTTTTCCTTCAAAATAAAAAAAAAATCATTTAATGTGTCTTCAATAGTTACCAGAAGATGTTTAATTTTCGAAAACCCAATGCCGAATATTTCGTCTTCCTCAAACTAATTACGTGGTATATAAAACAAGTTGTAACAATCTGAAGAAAATTTGAATCACAGGCTCAACTCGCATCTTTTTGGATAAAATATATTTTTAAAATATCATAAATTCATAGCTGATTGTAGAATATATTTGTCAAGAAAAAGAAATAAAAAATGTTTTTAAAAAATACCTTAAAATATGTCACGTATTTAAATGTAAATCAAAATTATTCATAAACCTAGTAAAAATGCAATATGCTTGATTCATGCCATATTTCATGCTTTGTAATTCACTCTATAATATATCCAACTCAAGGTTGCACATCGCCTCAACGTGGTGAGGGGTGTTTGGGTAGAATAGATGATGTACGTCGGGAGTACATACATCTAGTAGTACCACCCAGGATGTGAATCCTATTAAAATATGTCCAAAACACTTGTGCAGGTGAAAGAGCCAATTTAATCTTCGGCCTTCAGACACTCCGGATTTTTCGATCTCCTGAAGCTGTAACCCTAATCCTTTTATCATGACTGAATCGAACATATTGCATCGTCCATCGTGCAGAATAATAAGGGTTACGTTAAAGAGACTAAACAGATGTCCTTATTTGAAAAATAATTTATAACCTTTACAGTCAGGGAGATACTATCTTCCATGTCATGTCTATGGAATGGGGATTACAGGTAAGTATTGCGAAAGGTCTCGTCTTCCTTCTGCAACCTAGCAACCTATATATATATATATATATATATATATAGGGTTTCTAGGAAGACAATGTATATATATATATATATATATATATCGGATATATATATATTAGGTTGTCAAGTATGAAATGGAGCAAAGTTCATGTTATTTATTTCAATTGCCCGTAACCATATTTAGACGACGTTTTTTGGCCTAATTTGTTTTTCGTGTGAAAGGTACATCTTTTCCACTTTTTAACGCATAATTCAGTTTGAAAAAAATTGCAATTTTTTTGTATAGGCAATTAAGGGAGACCATGGAAATCATCGAAATTCATGTGTTGATGATGTATGAGTTACATCTTGAAGCCACAACACGAAAGGCAGTCACCAATACCATTAGTGTGTTCGGCATTCAAGTGGCTACTGTATACCCGTTGCTTTAAGAAATTCCATTCGGGAGGATTTCGACCTGTCTAATGAATCACTTGATCGTGGCTCAAGGGGATAATGACGTCCTGAAACCCAGCGAATTCCAGCCAAAGTGCAAGTAAATTATCACTAACGTAATTTCATAATGTAACAAATACATACCGCATGAATTGACTGATGCACAGCAGGAACGTAGACTCGACACATGTCATTCTCTTCTTACTCGTAACGAAGCTGAACCATTTCTCAACCAATTCGTTACGTGCGATGAAAAATGGATCATGTAAGATAATCGTAAGCGTTAATCGCAAAGTTTGGACAAAGATGAACCACCAAAACACTGTCTGAAACGAAACATCCAACAGAAGAAGCTGAAGGTCACTTTTTGGTGGTCTGCTCAAGTGTCATCCACCACAGCTTAATGGAACCTGGCCAATCGATCACGGCGGATGTCTACTGTTATCAACTAGACGAAAATATGAGAAATCTTGCAATTAAACAGCCGAAATCAGTTCATCGGAATACTCCATTTCTCCTGTAAGACAACGCTCGACCACATGACGCACGGATGACAGTATCAAGCTACAGGAGTTGAAGTTGGAGACTCTCCGTCACCCACTGTACTGTCCAGATATTGCGCTCCCCAACTATCATTTCTTTTAAAATTTAAACAACTTTTTTTAGGAAAAAATTCAATTCCATACAGGCTGCCAAATAGCGTTTCAA
Organism: Nephila pilipes; assembly: GCA_019974015.1. Taxonomy (NCBI): domain Eukaryota; kingdom Metazoa; phylum Arthropoda; class Arachnida; order Araneae; family Nephilidae; genus Nephila; species Nephila pilipes. Next base: position 224,667 of record BMAW01112167.1, read on the forward strand.
GAGTTCATCAACTCCCGTGATCCAGGCTTCTACAGCAAAGAAATTAATAAGTTACCTCTAAAATGCACTTAACACTCTGGCAAGTGTACCGATAATATGGGTGCATACTTTAATTAACAATAAAAAGTTTTGTTTGAAAAAAATCAAATTCAATTATGCGCATTTTTTGCACTATTTCATACTTGACAACATAATATATATATATATATATATATATATAATTACTCTAAAGCTAAAGAATTACAGTGAACTTAAACATTGTCCTTTTTAATGAAAGAAATTTTGATGGAGATTGAAGAAAACACTATTCATGTAGTGCATGAAGTGTGAAAAAGGGGGTGGCAGTCGCATCTATTTTGCAGGGTAGCTAGCGGCCACATTAAGAAATCTGCAAACTCAAGTACTTTCGGTGTGTTTCAATTTTTTTAAACAACATCATCACTTACAATGAACCAAAGGAGAGAGAAAACAAACTTATTTACCATATAATATTCACACACATCACACGCGCGCACACACACACGTCATCATCACACACACTACCTAATTTTATTAATTCTCATATTCTCATGTAATTTTAAAGAAATATTAAAAAGTTAAAAGAAATATAATTGGGACACTTTTTCAGAATTACGGGAATCCATATTTTATTGCGTACTGAATTCTGAAGCACAATATATATCGAAATTTACAAAATTGAGTTAATTGTGAAAAGAATGATGGTACGGTTACAAAATAATATATATTATAAATATATATATATGTAATAATAATATAATATGTATATATATATATATGTATATAACTATATATATATATATATATATATATCTTTCTTTCATATATATATATATATATATATATATATATATATATATATATATATATATATATATATATATAAATATATATAAAAATATAATTGAATGGTTTCAACATCTTTGAATTGAATACTATACAAATTATTAATAATGAATATTTTATATAATATTCATTATTAATAATTTGTAGTTATATAATGTTTTATAAATATGACATATATATTTTGCAACATTTTTTAATAAATAATCTACGGAGAAACACTTATATAAGTTTATTCTTGTTTCAAATAAGATTAATAAAATATTTTACTAATGTGGAGATATAACTCAATAGCTTCAAAAGCCGTTTTCAGAATAGATATCTTCGTAATAGATAGGTAGTTTTGCGAATACTGGATACAGATGAGGAATGTATATTTAGAAGATCACTTCCACCTTCCCACACTAATATTGTTTGTTCAAAAGTCTCGCTATTTCATCTACCTCTTCTTAGCTCTAAAATTTCTAATACTTCTGATCTTTATATCTCTAATCATTTCTTATTCATCGTTAATAGAAGTAACGTAATAAAGTAGTCCAAAAAAGGTAGATTAATTGAAATGAATATGTGAACACATTACATTTTGAAACTCATTTGCAACGTAACCAAAATTTAGATAACGTTCATAAATTTAAATTTTTTGTTTTTAATTTTAAGCAAATAATTTCCCCTTTTCTTTTCTTTAACAAATAATCTTATTATGAGTTTGAATAATAGTTGTTCGCTCTTCGACATTTACAGTAACTTTCCTCCAGATACCGCATGGAACCTAAACATCCAAGTAGCTCAACTTCCGTTTATTCTCAAGCAATAAATTAACAGCAAATCCTGTTCTTATCTCAGAAATTTTCGTAAGAGATTCAATTCACTTTTTACAGTAGCGATTTCATAATTTCTCAAAAATACTCTGCAACGATAATCTGTGACAGAATATGTTTATGGTTATCGATAAATGTAACCTTTATTGCTTTCAGTGGTTGAGCATCGTATAACACAAAAATACCGTGACAATAAAAATGGCTTAGTTCAAAGGGAAAAAACGATAAAAATGGCAAACCGTTACATGAAAGATGATACATCTCAAATAATTTTACGAGAGTGATTATGTCAAAGACAAAAATTTGATTAACTTTTAATTCATACGTTAGAAATAAATAAGTTTTTGTTTTATGATTACACATTTAAGTAAAATGATTTATTCTCGAGCCATTATGAATATCCAAATAGGTAATATTAATTTGTATCTAATTAGAAGCGATATTTATGGATAATGTCGATAAAAAGAGTATTTATTCGAAAATGATATGACTGTTAGAAAATTAATGACAGGATGTTTTGTTGTTGATATATTTCACCAAAACTAATTTATCATAATTGAATCTAGAAAATACCAAGGACCATAATGCCTCACATGATCGATTTGATGTATTTATAATTATTTTCATACTTTATATTAAATTACTTTAAAATTAAATAATAAAGACAGAACAATAAAAACAATAAACATAGCTTCATACATTTAACATGTGAAAAATGTGGAATAACAAATCTGTACTTAAGCAAATTGAGATAAAGTGCATTAAGGGAGAAAACTTTCAAATACTTTTAAAGAATTTTACAAAATATACATTCTATACAACAATTTAGCAACACATTTTTGTAAAAACTATTGTAATATGGTTTCCCACTAAAATGACTAAAAATAAAAATTCAAAAACAATTTCTTTCATAACTTTTTGAAATTTTTAAAAACATTTAGTACGTTTGGGTGAAATCGGTTAATTTAAACTGTGCTACAAATTTTTAAAGTTTCAAAATTATTTTGCCATAATACACACAAAAAGTGTGATACCGATGTTAAGGAGTTGAAAAATCAAATATCTAAAGACTTTAAGTGTGTTTATTATTAAATTTCATAAATCGCATTTGTATGGATTATCTCCCCTTTGGCTATTCAAATTTCTTCTATCACGTATTTTTTAATACTAAAAAAATGAAGGGATGATTTTATGGATGATACTATGATTCATTTTACTGTGCGTCACTTTTCAGGGAAGCATTAATTAAATAACAGGGTCTTAGTTGAATTGCTGGAGAATCGAATGTTAGGGACTTGAATATCTTCGTCATGCATAGGAAGGCGTATATTCAAAGTTACATGAAGAATATCTGGCAATAATATTAAATAACACATATTTTGGTATTTTTCAGGATATTTAGTTAAGATTAAAGTAGTTGTTTACATCATGCTAATATTTAATTAATTGACAATATAAATTCAAGTAAATTAATCTTAAAATTTTATTAAGTAAGACATCCAAATCGTGACGATGTATACACTATTCTTCTCTTGGGAGAGGTCCAGAATTTCTTTCATCTAGAAAATACGAAGACACACACACACACACACACACACACACACATATATATATATATCTTTTTTACACGATTTTGAAATAACACGGTTCACCAATTCGCCAATGTATTTTTATTCTAACAAGAACTCCCCCACCCCAAAAAAAAATTTCCAAAATATTCAAATGCTGTTTTTACCGCCTAATACCTTCTCTTTGATTCAGTCACTCGATCAGGGTATTATAGCAGCATTTAAAATGTACTATTTAAAGCAAACATTTAAATATAATTTAGACTTAGTGGAAGAAAGAAATTTTACTGATGTGGAAGCATGGAGAATGTTTACGATTATTGATTGTATTAAACATGTCTATTTTGCAATCAAACAGTGTGAACGCTAGTGGTCATGGCTTCGGATTCTTGGCCGGGGTTTTTGTTCAGTCTCGAGTTCGATCCTTGGCCGCTAAGAAACCGCCGTGTTGCCGGGGCTAATGCCAATTAAATCTATCGATGCTCAAAGTCCTCACATTGGCATTGTGTGGAAGTTAGGATAGGTTTTTCGGCTTAAGTGTCTTCCTCGTTACATGGCCGTGATTTAAAATTACATGGACCGTCGCCAATAGTCCTCGTGTTGCTTCTAGTGCGACATTAATAAAACTAAACTAAACTTTGTAAACAACCTAAAATGCTTGTTGGAAAAAAAATTGCCAGTATGCGTCAAAAGTGGAAATTTAGTACTGCAAAAATCAGCCATGGGTTTTGAAATTAAAACTCTATCAAATGCAATTAGTGGCGAAGGTGTTAAGAACATATAAACGACAGGCATCGAAGAATTGATGCTAGAAAACCCTTTGGATGATGACGTTTTCATCCACATTATTATAGTTTATGATAATAAAGGAATCGAAGATGATGCAGTTCAACTACAAACAGCTACTTTAATTCGTGAGGACATGAAATTTGCTACAAGTATGGAATACTTTCTTACTCATGATCCTGAAACAGAGCGTACATTTAAATTTTAAAATAGTCTTGAGAATTGTGTAGCAGGATATCAAGAATTAGATAAGCAACTTGAGAAACCAAATAAATAGCCCCTAATAAAAGACTTTGTAACAAGAAAAATAAACAAAAAAGGCCGTTTATAACGAACGAAATTTTACATTTGAATCAAAATCAATAGTTGTGCTAGACATATCTGACACATTTACTGTTGATAGCATTTTTGATCCATTTCGTAATAAACGAGCAAGATTGTTATCAAGTAGTTATGAATTGTTAATTAGTTGTTAAATTCCTAATTTCAATTTGTCCATTGCACTTTCTTATGAACTTAAAGGTTTAATGCATATGGTGTTTTTAATTATATCTCTTTTCTGTTTCACTTTACAGGTCTTTTGGACATTGCTTCCCGTAAGCTCGTCTGCAGCGTCAAATTAAAAATATGTATCATGATTTCAATAAAGACCTGTTGCGTAGCAAGTATGATGTATGTTAAATCTGATTGAAGTTTCAAGCCCTCTCGTTGACGTGGTGCAGAAGTTTCGAGAGGGAGATTCCAGCTCAGATGTCGTTTTCGTCAATTGAATGAGATTCAAATTTCTAAGGTGTAGCACCAACAATTGTGTTCTGCATGATTGTACATTTAATTCTAACTTTTGGTTTTCGACGAGAAGTTTTGTTGTAGTACTTACCTTTGTCTCTGAACAGTGTTAAGGTAATTGTAGTTGTGTTTTAAGCTATATTAATGGAATTGTGTACCTAATATAAATAATTTATATAAACTTCGTTTATTTTGTTAAATTTTTTTGAATGGGTAATGCCTGTGTTTCTTCTCTTGTTGCTATAGTTTATTATTAGAAGACTGGTTTCAGAAATTTGAAATTTTGAGTGATCTGGGTGTTTTAGTGCAATTTTTAATAGTTCTTGCTTCTGAGTGAACGTTAATAAACAATCAATTAATCACATGCACTAATTTTATGAGAGTTGATGATTCAAATTCCTTTTGAAAGAGGGTATTTAACCAGATCAGGAACATTAGATGCAATGGCGGAAAATTGATAACCCTTAGGATTAAGATGCAGAGAGAAGGTGAAAACAGACAGTTGAAAGAGAAAGGGAAAAGACGTGACAATTCCAGAATTTTGTTCAGTGTGAATCTGCTGGACTAGGAGTGAATTTTACCATTGTTAAAGGCAAGTCTTGCATAAATTTTAATATTCATGATCATTAAAGTTAATTAATTTATCCTATTGTAATTTCTAGGCAGTGAAATTTCTCCATATTTATGCATTTTAAATTTAAGAATACATCTACATGTTTCATTCAATTTAAACTCTGTATGTATAAATGAAACAAAGTCTCTTTGGCAAAGCATAAAGAGAAAATAATGAGGAAAGGATATCACATCAAATAAAACCATTGCATTGATTTCATTTTCTCTAATGTATTCAGATTCTTATTGTAAACCACTGAAGTGTCTTAAAGGTTTCTTTCTAAATAAGAGCTGAATATATTTAATATTTTTGAGTTCTGAGAAATAAAAGAAATTGAATCTCACGTTGATTCTTGAATAAGAAACGGTGGTGTTCATGTCTCACTAAGTAAACAAAGAATAATTGTTTTTAGGAAACGCAAACGTTGTCGATGGTGGTCTCGTAATTGCGTTTCTTAATCGAATTTTTTTGATAAGATCTGGAATAAAACATACAGAATTCGTATTCAATTCCCAGTTGTTTTTATCATTTTGTTTTACTTAATGAAGATTATGCTTTAAATTAAGAGAGTGCATTGAAAATGAATAAGAATTTAAAACTGATATAAAAAATGTAAAACAAGACAAGTCTATTTTCCATTTTTAATTCCCTTTTTCATTTAAATGTTTTAACAGTAGCAGAAATCAATTTCTCTTTTTTAAATAATCTTTTTTTTTAATACTCTTAAGATAAATTAATTAAAAATGCAGGAGAAAAATTTAAAATGTACTGTATATTCTATTCTACCTGTTTTATGAATAATTCATACCAGTGTATAAATTCGATGAATATTTTACTCCGTTTTTGTTATGACACAAAAAAACCCAATTTAATATACTTTTTTTTTAATCCAATACTATTATTTTTACTGTGCGTATTCTACTTACCTTCTTTCTTTCAAGTTTTAAAATATGCTGATCTACTGTGTTACGTATCATATTGGTTTGGTGTAGCTTTAATTTTTTTTTTATCCGAAGTTAAAAAAACATTGTTACATAAAATACGTCTTTTGAGATTGAATTTATTATACACACGAGATCAAAATTATTTTTATTCTTTTAAAACATTTATACTCAATTACGGATTAGAGCTTCGGCAAATGAAAGGAGAAAATGCTACATTGTTTCCGTTCAAATACAGAAGTTTTAAGCGTTTAGAGAGTTACATTATTTCAAAATAATTATCGCTTTAAGTACTAAAAAGAAAATAAGCAATTAAAAAACATAACATTTATTTTAGCAAGGATGTGTTTCCCTACGCCTTTTGACTTTAAGACAGATTGTTTAGTGATAGATTGTTTGACTTTAAGATTAGAATAGTTTTGAAACGTATGTATTATTTTAGACAGGTCAGGATTGTAATTGTAATTAATTATGACCCGAAGAGTAAATTTCATGGAACAAATAAAGCAGTTATGGTAAGTGATAATATTATTATCTAACATATTGAATTTGGACTTCAGATTGCGACATTAGGCTATTTCAGATTTTCTCTTCCTTAACTTCATGGACCTTTTAGCAAATGGAATTGCAAAAAATTACGATCTCTTCCGAACTAAATTGAAACGTGATTAGGGAAAATAGATTAGCATAATAACATAATTAAATTAGAGATATTGGTATATAAGCTAAATAAAATTAAAAGAAATAGAAAGAGAGACAGAGGAAAACAAAATCTGTCCGATACTTGTAAATTGGATTGAATCATCGTAACTTGTCATTTAGGTTAAAAGCACTAATTGTTAAAATAATAAGATTCGAATCTGCAGAAATCAAGAAATTCGTGAATTTCAATGATTGATTTGCTTATCTTATTATTATCAGAATATAAAATAAGACATTGAGATAAGAGGTCTTCAAGAGAAAGCATCTTTCCATATATTTTCCTAGTTAATAAAGTTTTTGTCCTGCTCTTATGTACCATTATTTGGAATTTTAAACTTATTGACTGTTTAATTAGACTTTAAAATGGTTGTAGAATTATATAATAATGGAAATGCGTCACAAGATAATTTGAGTAATTCTTAAAGATAAACTAAGGTTTTAAAATGTGTGTGGGTGTTTCGGTCATCTAATACGATATAAAAAATATTAATAGCAACTATACATGTGAATTATAAGTTAAAGTTTTTACTTGTTTCAAAATTAGTGACTTTTTAAACAAACCCAGAACACTTGAAATTAAGAATCGTTTTGCTTTATTGATATTACATTATACTACTATCCTATGTATGCCACCTGAAGCGTAAACAAAAAGTTAAAAGTAAACCTGTGAACAAATAATGCAGCAACGTTTTGTAGGGTGAACTGTGTGTCCTGAAACGTGAACCATTTGGCCATGAAAAAGCTATTGGAATTTTTGTGACTACACTCTGATAAACAGATTTGATTTACATTATCCGTCACAAGGTAGTTGTTAATGCTATATGCCTCTAACGTGATATAATTAAGATTAATATCAACTAAAGTACAAATGCAATATAGCATTGGTTTTTGGTAAATTAAGAAAGTACTGCAACTTTCACACACATGAACAGAAAGTATCAATAATGAATAATGCAAGGTGTTTGTAAATTTCAGTGTATCGGTTATTCCAAGGAATGGTCATGGCAAAAATAATCTTTATCATCATTGAAAGATAGATCTTATGTATTGAGAAATATTCCTAATCCCCACATTTTTTTGCCTACCGCTTGATTATGGGAAATAATTAACACCTCTTAAAAATTCCAAAACATTGCGTTATTGAAATCAATATTGCAACCCATATTTTTCATTTTTGCTTTTCTTCATTCTTAGAATACTTGTTCAAAAAGTGCTTCCTTGTCATCCCTATTTTATAATAGTTGGTTGTATCATAATATATATATATATATATATATATGTGTGTGTGTGTGTGTGTGTATGTGTGTGCGTATGTATGTGTGAATGCGTTTATTTATTAAAACTCAGTGTGCCTGATTTAGTGAGAGGAAACTTGCTCTTTCATTTAATTTTTTATGTCTATGACAAACATTTATTGAAAGGAAAGTCATTTTTGTAGCACCTATATAAAAACCATTCCTACATGTTTTTGTCATAAAATAATTTCTTCTTCATTGCGGAATTATTTAGGTTATTAAATTTGATTAAAAGTATTAAGCGGATACCCTCAATTTTATTTTTCTACCGAAAACTAATAATCTTAACTAACAAATTGATTAAACTGCGGGAAACTTGTAAAACGAGCTACTTAAGAATAACTAAAATTTACAATTTCCTTAGACATTTTATATTTTTTTATCGTAATATTTCCATTCATATTTGTACAACATTAACACACACTTAAACTTCGTGAAACGTCAGCTAAATGTATAAACAAATAATGATTAGAGACTTTTCTATAAATATCATAATGAGAAAGACTTTAAAGAGATTACATATAGTGAAGATACATTCATAAACGCGAATGTTCAGATTAGAGTACAACACTTTTAGTTCTGTATTAATTCTTTGGTTATGAGTTGGGTTTAGCTTGTAAACATACGGATATCACCTCGTTTTGTAGAAGATAAAGATTCATTCGCTTGCACATTTAATGCCAAAGTGAACAGGAAATATCTTAAGCATCGTTGCGACTTTACTCTAAGTGGTAATATGTTGTCATATCAACAAGGTCTACTTATTAAGTTCCAATGGATCCTAGCTAAATTCTTGTAGAAGAGAGATTTTAGAAATGGCTTTTGCAATATTTTCGGTGCATTACGTTACACTCGAAAACTATTTGCAAGAGTTTATATTGACATGCTAAGAAAATTACTTATATTTCTGCATTAAATGAGATTTCTCATAAGGGAAGATGTGTTCTCTGTAAGTTACAGCTTTGGGAATAAATCTGTGGCAAATTTGAATGAAAATATTTAAAATCAAAAATATATATACCAAGTATTTCTTTTGAAAATTAAGAAAGTGCATCAAATAAATTTAATAATAATTTAATGATTATTATACAGTTCAAATTAAGCTGGATGCTTCAAATGGGAGACATATACCAAACCATAAATTAACAGCAAAAAATTGTAAACAGAAAAGTTAAAGTTGTAAACAGAAAAGTTAATGAATATTAATTATTCAAAAGTAACTATAAAAGAAAAAAATTATATAAAAGTCAAAGAAAAGTGAAGTTTTAAAAAACGCATAGTAACAGAAATATCAAAATCGGTACAGATATTGAGAAAATTTATAAAACCAAAAATATATTAGAAAAGAAATTAAAAAGCAGAAACGAAATCATAAAAAAATTGCTAACATATATATATATATGTGTGCGCGTGTGTTTGTGTGTATGTAATGATTTCACTTAAATATAATTTAATTTCCAAGTTTTCCCATTATTTTACTAAAAAAAGAAAAAAAGTTCATTCTAATTTATTAATGTCATTCCAATTTAGCATTTAATTTCTGCAATCAGGCGCTCTTAAGATCTGCTATATCGACTTTTTCCTTTATCTACGGATTCAGATGTCAGAGATAATCCCTACTAGACTCCTTGCCTGCTGCTTGCTCTTAAAATCACTAAATCCAATATCACGTGGTCTGAAGAAGTCTATGCATATGTATCCTATGCAAGGTAAATTTCTAACTCTTTCATTTTGACCACGAAACCTGAAACTGCTCTTTTGATCTCAAATTTGCATCATGTAATTCACGAAATCGAATGGACGTAGGGTTACATCACACATAATTGCATCTCTCTCATTCAAGAGCAATAAATCAAATTAATTCGGATAATTGGTCTTATTATTCCGATTATAACTTTTAATGATGTTTTTACTTATCTATTATATATATATATATATATGAATTAAATAAAATTTTATATCATTGCGTTAACTTTTACTTTCTCGCCCTTTGTACTAAGCAATTTAACGTATATATAGCTTATTTTTGTGTGTTTTAAGCTATGAAACCTTTTTTTGTTTTCCTTTCTTTTATTCTCTCATTATGTAAGATGATTATTATTGCTATGAAGGCGTCTGAGAAATTATGTTCATATTCAGGAAATGCTACTGGAGTATATTTATTCAGACATAGTTATTATTATGACAGCGATTTCTGATATTTTCCTAATTTTTCGATCTATTCGCATCTTGGAGGATTTATTTAATTTTAATAACTTAGCTCTAGTTTTTGAATATCAGGTTAACGTAATTCATTGGAGCCGGATAAAGAATATTACAATGTTATTACTTATAATTTGATGTTATTCTTTACTATACTTTATATAAGATGTCAATAAAAGTAGCTGCCTACAATATGATTTGAATAGGTTCTAAATGGATTTTGTAACAATAACGTAACAATTACATATTTTATGGATGTGTGATAAATGAATCCCATATTTTAAAGCTGATATTGATAATAGTTTAAAATTATTTCTTACCGAAATATCCTTGACTCTGATTACCTCTCTCATAACCACTGAGAATGACACAAAATTCTTAAAATACAAATGAGCTATATAACCACATGTTTCTCATAGATATTCATTCTGCTCACAAACATTTCCATTAGCATTTGATAGACTTTCAAAAGCGTTTCGGTAGTTATATTTGTGGAAAATATATGTTTTAATTTGAAAATTCATTAAGTAAGATATAGTGTGATGTTGATTCACATTCGGAGTTTTAAAATCCCCTTTTAGGTTGATATGACTGAGAAGACTTGTAAACTAATCTATGAGTCAAACTCTTTATTAAATTGTAGATCCGTTTAATAACAAAATTTATATACAGAGACTGTCGTATGCAAGGGATATCTTACCTATATTCATAAAGTATACTAGTTTTAAGGTATACTAATTCTCTTCCAAATAGTTCCCTTGGCTATCATGTACTTCTCAACCACAGCTGGAAGCATCTCTGGTTCCCATCTTTTGAAGGGCATTCTTGAATGAAATATTGTCTCTTTCTGGTCACTTGTTAGTATCTATTTCGTATCATTTAGGAATAACACATGTAATAGCATTGTTTAAATGCTTTTGTCATTTCTTCTAAAGAAACACCATCTCGGCGTTCCTTACTCTTCCTCACTTAACGTTGGTTAGCCGGTAATCTACTGCTTCAGCTTGCAAAAGTAAATTTTTCACCAATTTTTCTTATCGCTTACGTGCGTACAATACGCTATGGTTCATAGGCTCATTTGTTACTATGTTTCCATGTATGTGCGATTTTATATGCTGGCTATTGTAAGATAGTCTCTCATTGTGTTGGAAGGGAATTACCTCAGTAAAGCTAGTTTTCCCATTCCCTCTAGAAGGTTGGTGAACATAGAAATACAAATGATGATACAACGGATTCTGCGGTTAGGTTGGTTCTTTTCTTGGTGGCGGAGAGAATACATAGAGTAGGAACAGAAGAATAAATACAATATAGACAGGACCTAAGAAATCGGGAAGTATTTAGCCGGTGGGTGCAGATAAAGAACTTGTATATTCTTTGACGAATTTCTGCTACCTTTAAGATATATGTTAAGAGTGGATATCATTCCTTTTTTTAAATATTCATCAAAAATGTACAGTGTCAATTAACAAGATTAACTAATCCTAATTATTTCTAAAGACAAGTGTTTTTTTCATAAGCGGTGTACAAGTCCCTGACTTATTATTATTACTTTTCTTAATATAGTATTCAATTTGAAAAAAACTATTTTTTGACATTTCAATCAGTAAATCAATATGTTTGATTTAAATATGTATGGAATAAATGGTGGTAAAGTGTATCCATACAAAGAATTATTAACACTTTTGAGAAAAATATTTAAATATGACTTGACGCATACTAAAATAAATTCGTACCAAAATTGCATAACAATTTGAAACAAAATACAATTTTTAATCCCATGGCATATTAAATAATAAATAAAGGAAATATTAGAAAATTTTAAGCAATATCACGCATTACAATTTTGCTGAAATATAATATGTATTTAATTTTTTTTTTCATTTTCAGTAACAAAAATATTGCTCTTCCTTTCGAAGCATATACTTTTGTTTTGCGATTATAAGTATGAATGCGAGATCGTTTGCTGCTTGAATTTATCTCGTGCGAGATCAGATTTATATTCAAGCAACATATTTGAGTTTCATCTTCATGAGTGAATTCCGAACATATTCGGTTGATCGTCCCAAAAAATATATGATTCCAACGAAAGTTAAGCAAAGTAATTTAAATTCGTCTCGGCATTGTAGCAACTATTTTGTTTCCAAAATATTTCTTCAATGTAATTTTTCTTTTTTTTTTTTGCTTTTAATATCATTTTAAAGTTCCATTCTATTTGGTTATGATCTTATAAAATCAATAACAAAAAAAAACAATGCACCAGGAAGGAGTTGCCCGATTGCGATGAAAATTCATATACAAAAACATTTGGACAAAACATGCAAACGATTAAAATTTAAAGTCCAAAGACTGAATAGTGGGAGCTACAGCATATCGGAACTGTGCCCTCAGCAGGTGAATATAAGAAGCGATTCTCAATTTGAAGTCAAATCTTATGTCGCATGGCGATTTAGTATACCTTTCAACGACTGAAAAAATGCCTTGAGGAAGGATTCGAGCTCATTACGAGCAACTGTCAGAGTTTGAAAAAGGTCGTATCATTGGATTGAAAGTGGCAGGTTGGGCAAATCGGAGAATTGCTTGTCATATGGGTGGAAGCGATGTGGGTGGGAAGCCCGAAGCTCTTTAAATCTGTCAAAGCTCCATTAATTGTTAACAACGAAACTAGCAAAGACTTGAGTAAAGACACAATAAAGGAGTGCTTTTAGGGGGGAGTGTTACACTGCACTTGGAACACACTGAGACCTTCACAGGTATCAGCGTAAAATATATTGGCTGCAGCTTATAAATATTGTCTAATGCCATTTGCGTTAAGTGAACTTGTTTTTAAGTTCTTAGGTTTTGTATTTCATAGAGTGTTATTAGCTCGATTCTAAGCAAAACTTTATATGCGCTTCAGTAATTTCCATTAAAAAGGTTTTTTTAAAAGAATTGAATCATCAAACCTACAATTACTTTTATTGAAAGTCTAGTTGAAGTTAAAAATTTATTTTAACTTCTTTATCACATGTCAATAAATATATAATTTTATACACTCAATGACAAAAGCATAAAAATAACTGAACAACGTAACAACGTAACTGAAGTCCAATAGTTAAATAAATATTATACTTTTATTCATTTCCATTTTCTTATTCTACTTTAACAAAAATTGCAAAATAAAATCCTCAAAATAAAAGGTAGTATTAGAACTTGCATACTTCGCTCAAGCATTTTGATGGGATATATTTAAAATAAAGGATTTGTATGCAAAGGAAATAAATGAATTATTCAAATTTTTTCTCTTATGTTTCTTTAAGATTAAATATAAACATTATCCATGATTGATGAAGGAAAATATAGAATGGAATGTAAAAATTAAAAAAAAAGGCATCATAATTCTTCAGAAAATTGAAGAAAGCTGATCATTAATTTCAAAATACGAGCATCTCTGTTATATGGAATTGTATCTTTCTTTTCCATGTCATGAGCTTACTGGAACATTCTTTACTTAGTAAAACATATAAGAATTTCTAATATAATTAATAATAATTGATAAGAGGAACAATATATTGTTCCTCTTATCAATTAATAATTGATAAGAGGAACAATATATTCTGAAGAGTAATTATTCATTGTTTCAAGAAATTCTTTGCAGAAATAAAATTATTTCATTAAAAAAAATTTTTATATATAAAAATAGAGATTCTGCAAAGAAATAGGACTTTCATATAAGAAATTCTAATTTTAATGTGCTGTTTTAGAGGATCTAACATCATTTTTCAACGAATATTGTATAAATCTGAATTTTACTATTATTTATCTTTAGATAAATGTACATTCATTTAATTTCGGTTTTATAACAGCAGCTTAATTATATTTCTTCTAACAATATATATAATTTCATACTATATCGTAAGTTTCAATTTCATTATCAGGATAAAATATTATTGTCAGTTTTAATAATTTTTTGTCAGCTATATTATCTTATGACTTTTCAGTTTTGATACCTGAAATTCAAGAAAAACAATTTTCTCTCTTTTTTTAAGTTTATTTTCTCCAATAAATGCGGGATTTTTCAGTCGAATATTTTCAGAGTGTTTCAAAAAATATTTAATCTGAATAGGCATATCTTAAGTTCACCTCCAAATATTCACGAAAACTTTTCAAGTTTGTTTGTGAACTAAATATTATCGTCTGCTTTAATATTTTGTTGTGCACTTTAATGTTATATCGATTGCCTTAACTTTAATATCTAACTTTAATATTGAATTTTTTTATCTCAAAATCGTTTGATTTGATTCATTTTGTTGCAAAGTTTGGTACTGTTTTGAACTTAGGAATGTTTGTAGGTGGTTGTATTCTAAAAAAATACAATATCTTGAATGACTGATCTACTCAATATAACTTTAGTTAAAAAACAGTTTATTTTTATCACATACTTTCAATAATTATCACCACTGTAATTAAAATTTTATTCAAATAAACTAAATATTTTAAGAGTTTTTAATTAAAAATCACCTCAAATGGATAAGCTAAAGATTCCATAATTGGTGTCCATTTACGAGTTTTATCAATGGAAAGCCAAAAAATTTGGCATTCTTCAATAAAGGCACAGCATTCGGATTATTTTTAAAGGATGGAAAACTAGGCTTAATATTCAGATTATTTTGGAAGATAAGCTATATAATAAAGTCTAGCATCATTGTCACATAAATATTTAACTATTTTTTCAAAACGTCTTAAGACAAACATCACTAAAATCAATAGCAAAATACTATCACGTATTTCCTCTTTAATTTTTAACTTTTCCTTTATCATTATTCTTTGACTTGCACGAAAGAATCCGCTAAGCAGAAAACATTAGACGAAGCAAGATAATAACAATTTTACATAAAACAAACGCCATTCGTTATATTCATTTTGAGAATTTGAATCATTGTTTGTAATGTGCAGTATTTTAGTTTTTATATAAAGATTTGCAGGTGTTTTTTTTTTTCTCTTGTTCAAATTAATTTAATTTTCTTCTATTCAGGCATATTGGTAGGATTAAAAGAGTCACAACAACAATACCTGTATTTTATTTATGGTTAAAATAATAATTATTATCAAAACAAATATATCACATACAGACACTCACACACATATATGTGTGTGTGTGTGTGTGTGTGTGTGAGTGTCGTATATATATATATGTGTGTGTGTGTGTGTGTGTAAGATTATGTATATATGTATGTATGTATTATAATTAATATCATTTTACAGGTTTATTTTTTATTTTTCCTTGATTTCGGCTGTATAGGGTTTAGTTGCGGTTTTTTTCCGTT
The DNA here is from genome assembly GCA_019974015.1 of Nephila pilipes. NCBI lineage: Eukaryota > Metazoa > Arthropoda > Arachnida > Araneae > Nephilidae > Nephila > Nephila pilipes. Next base: position 240,542 of record BMAW01112167.1, read on the forward strand.
ATGAATATTGCCGTAACATAATATTTATAAATTAATGCTTTATTTTTACATTTTAAATACAGTTAACATTTATATTGTAATGGTTTGTATATTTATTATTTATGTTATTTATTCTTATGTATTTTTGAGCATTATTTCTTTTCTATTATATTTATAGCAATTTAAAGACATTATTCACATTGCGGAATTTTTCCTTCCCTCGATTTTCTGCTTAAAATTTTTATTTTATTTTTGCTGTTTTGCTTTTAATATATAAATTTTCAATAGTTATAAACTTGGTAATTATGGTATATTTTTACAATCTTTAATAGTACGTTTTAAATTTGGTCAGGTTATTTCTAAAACAGTTTTGTTATTTTTTACTTGCTTTTATACATGTTAGTTTCATAATTTTACTGAACATTTTTAATCATTGAACTCTCTTGTAATTTGGGTTTCCCAATTCAGCCTACCAAGTTTCAAAGGGGGAAGGTTGGTACCATTAAACAAGTTTAACCCCGTTTATTCGGTCCTCAGCCCGAAATTGCTTTTTGACTTGCTGGGTTTCATATTTTCATTTATTTTTTCTTTCATTTTTACATTTCTTTCCAGATTTTTGTCTTTTTAAATATTTTAAATTATTCTTTCATAAATTTTCAGCATATTTATTTCATACATTCTTTTGGTTGCTTTGCGCTTAATTATGTGTAGATTTTTTGAATAATCATATCTTTATGATTTGGATTTAATATATATATATATATATATATATATATATATATATACATTAAATGATTTGTTTTTTTATTTTATTTTCCTATCTGCTTATTTTAATTTTTTTTCAATAATTATAATTTATAATTTGATATGAATTTATACAAATGTTCATAATGATGCCTATTTAACATAATTAGCTATATAATTACTATTATATATTTGTGTGTTTGCATAAATTATTAATAAATATATATTTGAACATACATATATGCACCAGAATACTATTTAAGAAATTCCTTTTGGTCGCTGTATATAATCTTATATATTTAGGAAAGGGGTCATAAATTTAAGAATTTTCATGGAGATTATACTTACATGAATCACTGTAATATTTAATATCTAAGTGTATTTTTATGTAGTAACATGACCTATATTGTAACTGGTAAGGGCTTACATATTTGAATTTTTCCATCATCTAGCATTTTAAGATATTTACCGGCTTTGCATATTTGGTTAAAATACATTTAAATTTTTAAATCTTCTATCAAAACTAAAATTAGTTGCAGTTGTATAAATATTAATACAGAGATTGAAGAACTACAATCCTTAGAATAGTATTACTAATTTGTACTTTAATAATTTTACAATTTCTGATTGTAACGGTATCGGTGTCGGCGAAAGATGTTCTATATTCATAATTATACCTTGGATAAATAAACAGACAATTAAATTTAGAAAAAAAACATTATTTCATTCCATAATTCTTGTAAATTATACTTTAAATAGCAATAATGCTATAATAAGTAAAGTAAAAAAAATATTATTATTAAGATAAATATATCTTGGTTATCTTAATATTAATTTATTGCAGTAAGACATAAACACTCTTTTACTAATGGTCTTTGTACGGTCCAAGAAGAATTACTGCGAATGCCCTTCTAAGTTGATTATGATGTATATGTGTCATAAAATCTAACCAGCTGTGTAAATTCTTCCTTTGATTACTTAAATATAACTAAAAATAAATAATCAACTGCCACATTTTCACGATACCTAATCTATGTGTGTGCATTTCATTTTGTTTGCTTGTTAGTTACTTCAAATTATTTGTTTTCGTTAACATCGGTTTAGTGGAAAATATAAATAAAATTTAGCAAACAAAATAGAAGTTTCTTACAGTAAATAACATTTATTTTCTTAAAAAAGAGGTAACTATGCATATCCTTAGGGTACACATATGTCTTTCAAGAATTACGTGAACATATCAGGAAAAAAAAGAACATTATACCCATACACACAAACAATGTAAATAATTAACGATAAATACTGCCTGGAGAGTACGTTCAAAGTTGCCGTTTTAGCTTAGGGATATGACTACTAAAAAGTTTTAGAACACTAATGCTCAAAACTTTTTACTCAAAAATGCAGGCTAGTAAAAGTATTTGTTGAAAATAACATTACCACATTGACAATTTATTTGAACAAAACTCTAAGTAAACAATAAGAACACGTTCTTGATCGAAATGTAGCCTCTTTTCTTATTACAAAATAATTTGTGAGTTTGAAAGTTCTGAATATTTGAAGACAGCGCTGAAAGCTTCCATTTTTACTATCGTAGAAAGCTATAATTATCTGACTTTATGTTTTTTTAAACTTTTCTAACCATTATATTATTATTTGTTGGAATATTTAAGACCATCAATATATTTAAGATAAAAATTTAATCTCTAATGCATTTCTGCATTAATTTATAAGAGCACTAAATATTCTTTGACATTTTTCATAAGTTTTGATATGAATATATTTAATTCGAATATTGGTAGGTCATTCCAACTTGGGTTATTTTGCAGTGTTTTAGAATGTCCTTATGATTTCACGATTATTGTTCAAAACACATGACATGTATTTGCACAAGTATAGTTATAAGTTTGATTCATATTAATTTGTTTTTTAAATTGAAACTCTTCAGCTATCCTTCTCTCCAAAAGTAATCAATTTAAGTTATTTCCTAAAGCTATGTTATTTCAATTATAATTTTTTCTAATGAAAATTTTGCAAATTTATTTGAGGAAATAAGTTTTTCAGTCTGAATCATTAACAAAAGCATCTTACTTAGTCATTTTTAAAATATAAAAAAAAATATTATGAGAATAATTACGCTAATTATTCATTAACATCATATAACAAATCAATATAGTATAATGCCAGAGAAATACTGGCCTTTAGGATATAAAAATATGAGACAATTAATTTTTGTTTTTTCAATCCTGTAACTTCTAAGACATTGTTTAGGGATTTGAACCGGTAATTATAAGAAATGCGATTTCAACACATCTTATAATATGATGTCTTAAAACACTTTTTTATTTTAACCATACAGAAGGTAATAAGAGAAGAATTTTTTTTTTTGTTCTAGAATATTATTATGAAGAAAGTCATGCAAAAAAAGGCAAAATAGTAACAAGGAATAATCTCAACTCCAGACTTTTATTCAGCAAATTATTTCAAAACGATCAGTTTGATAAGAATAATAAAATAATGATTTTATTTTAAATAACAAACTATTATGAATAAGAGTTGTAAGATGCAAGGCATAGCAACAGGAAAAATCAAAATCCTATCAAAACGTTACTGATTAGCGACCGGTATATATACAAAAGGCAGGATGATGCTTTTCACATTTATTCACGCTCCGTTGTATTTAGAATAAAAGTGGTCTCGCAGGTGTATTTTACTGGCCGGTCATGATCTATTGCAAACTACGGATGAATCCAGCTCTTGCGCCATTGCCAGAAAATTTGTCCTATTACAATATCGTCATTACTATTATCAATGTAATAACTATACCGTTAATAAGTTACATACACAGATATATATTAAGAAAGAAAATGGAAAACATACGTTTGTTAACGAGAATTTGAAAATAGCGAACCTGTATATCTCTGAAAAAACTATATATTGTATATAAAACTATATATATATATATATATCTAAGTCTATTAAATTCTTCCAAAAATACATATCATATTGAAATAATTTTAATGCACTAATATCCACTGATCTTTTTGATCAAATTTCTTGTTGAACCAGAAAAATATGTGTGTCTTGTATATAATACATTATGTTCCTTTGTTTCCAGCTGGTGTTGATGTGTTGAGATTTGAAAATCACGGAGACACATGGAGATAGGTTTCAAGCAATGAGGTGACATAGCATCTGATTATGCAATTCCGGACTTTTCCGTCTTTCCAAAGATGAAAGTGCTTCATAAAAGTTTCGTAACGGAAGTTTCATATATGCATCGTTGCAAATGTTATATGTCATCTGTGTTACTGGATTAAACATATATGACTTTCAAATAGACCATTTAATCAAATCAATTTATATAAATTAAATTTTTAATAATTTAATATATTTTCATTATTAATTAAATAATTAATATTTTATAATTATATATTTTTATTTGATGAAATATTAATTTTTTTAATTTATATGAAATAAATGTTTATGTGAAATTTAAATAACTTTAATTGTCATGAATTTTTTTGAAAAATTAGGATTAGTAGAGACAATTGTCACCCACGCAAATTAGTGCATCCTATTAAAGGGGCTCTGGACAGAACGGTTCAATGACTAAGTGGTCGGTGAAAATTTTAAGGGACACTATTTCCATTTTGATAACGAAGTGAAAATAGCTAAAAATCCCTTCTCTCCACAACAACCGCAAGAAGATTCTGATGATTATACTAAGTATCTCCTGTGTTGCTGTAATTGCTTCAAAAAGGGAAGAGGTCACTTTTGGAAAGTGAAAAATACATACATGTTGCTGTCCAATACAATTAGACTTGAGAAAATAAGGTAACTAAAGGGAAGGTCACAGTTATAGAAGCATAATTTTTAATAAAGCATTTTAGTATCTATAGTATGTGGCTACGTTAGGCTGTAAAACATAGTAGTGGACCTGCAAGTGATGTTTTGCGAGTTATGGGTCTGGATCTGGTGACACTGAAGATTTGCCGAAATATTGGAGAAGATGCATTTTGAGTCTGCTCAATTCCTAAGTCCTGATGCTGTGGAAGTTTTGAGAGAGGGGTGACAGGTTTACAATTAATTCAATAATTTACACTAGTAAAGTTTCGCTAGAGTTAAGTTAAACGGAAAGGCAAGGGAGAACCAATTGCAGCACTATATATATATATATATATATATATATATCGAAGGGCAGTCAGAAACCGATGAGTTTGTCAATTCTTATGAGAAATAAAGGAAAATGTCATTCTTTTAATAGATATTCCATATATAATATCAGGAACATTATATTATCAATAATTTATTTTTCAATAGTCAACTGGATTTAGAGTATAGTGAATTGATTCGAATGTTTATAACAACACAATGAGAAGTAACAGGATGTCTAATGGTGATGGACATTGTAATTTTGAACCTTGATTAAGTGACGAGAAGCTGGCACTCCTCCTTTCAAAGTTTCACACCATGCCGAAGAATGAACTTAGGACTTTGACCAGATTTAACATTTATCCGTCCCTCTACAATGCAGATCTTTAGTCGTAACAGAAGCTCGAATGCACGACTCAACGAAAACAGAGTCAACATGAGCTCTGGACCAGGAGCGTGGTAAATTTATTCATTGGGATAGGTTTCTCAATTCTAACATCAATAAAAATCTCCGTTTATTAGTTGAAGTCAAAAGCGTAACATAACCTAGCTATAATGCATCTAATACGAGGTTTTCTTTTCTCACACTGAACGTAGACCTATTAATATGCATTATGATTTATGTCTAGTTCACGGGCGATACGTTTTAAAGAAAGAAATGGTACCTCTTTAGTGTCACAAATTTTGCAATAGTAAGCAGAATGTCTATTATGATAAGTGCAGTGGGTGACCGTTTTTCTTAGATGATGCAATAGTGCATTCGAGAGAATTGCCAATGTATGAACACACACATACACACATACACATATACACACATATATATATATAAACCTTGCCATTTTTTGAAGATACCCCGATCTGCAACGTACGAAATCTTCGTGAAGTACAGCTTCAAGAAACTGTATACTAGTTGGGTGTTAAAGAAGCTCTCAACGTAATGCGAATACAAAATTAAATTCATTGAAACAAATTTGACTTTTCTGCTGTGATTCCACATTGAAGGAGACGAATTCCTTGAAAGTACATCACCAGAGATAATACGTGGTTTCCTCCCTTCACCTTGATAACCGAGTATCATTCAGTACATTGACATCAGAATGAATTCCTATGCCAGAACAAATTAAATATGGTTATGTCGACACAGAAATTAATGTTCGTGGGTTTCTGAAAGGTAATGTGTTCTGCTTATTCACTTCTTACCACGATTTTAAGCTAAAGTTTTAGCTTCATAGCCTCTACTGTAGACATCAAGTACGGAGGAAAATACCTCTTTACCCCCAAGGGAAAAATATGCTTGTAAGAAATGTTTTATATGTAGGAGTAACATTAGCATTAAAATTTGGTAGTTATTCCATGAAATTCACCATACCGTAAAACTCAAAGAAAAAAATATATATATTTAGATGAGAAGACGACCCCCTAAGGACTTCTAGGACATTCTTTGAAGTCATATTATATATTAGCTAATGTGTATCAGAAAAAGAGAGAGAGATTGCATTCAAACACTATATATGTGTGTTAGTCTTATATTGCAATTATGTGATTTGATATGTCCAGTGATTTTCCTGGAATTGAGTTGTTGTTAACGTATATTTTATGTGGGTGTTTTAATTGTTTCCTGTTGAAAGGAATTTTTTTTTATTTGCCAGAATGCCTAGGAACAAAAGTTGGATTTACTAAAAAAAACATGATTTTTATTGCGTGGACATTTCCTACATTTGAATGACGATAACCACGTAACAACACATTCCCACGGGTATTCCGTTAAATGATGAAAGACGACGAATTTATGACGGTCCCTTTAATTACAGAATAATAGCGTCCTCACTTGCAATCTTGTGTTGATCCAAAACAACTCTCGTTTCCTTTGACGACCGAAACAAAACATACACAGCAAATATTCTACTGGATGGTGAGCGTTTCGCCATCCAATCTACAATCCTGGTCGTGATACCAGTGCTTTTAAACTGTTGACGCATCTAAAGAAATTCTTCTCCGGCAAACATTGTGTCCATAATGAAGACATGCAGACGGTGGAAGTGTTATAATACTTGTGATTTTTATGTTGTGAAGTACTAGAAAGATCGTTACACCAATTTTAATAAATATTTCCGTATAAATATACATCACTCCATTTAAAGGGCAGTTAGGATAAATGAGAAAATAAAAAATATTTTATAAAATGTTAGTAATATTTTTACACATCGAATGACTTTCCCTTTCTTTACCATTTTGAGAGTTTCTAGCTTGACCAAGTAAATTTTATCAATTTCTTACACATCTCCTTGTTATTTTATTCTTCATTTGCTTTTGTGGTCGCTATAACAAATTAGTTACAGTCACCGACTTGCGGTTGCTGTGGTTTCCATCGAGTACCGGGGGCGTGTTTTATGCGACTTATGACCCTCAGTTTCTCGAGGCTCGTTCACGTTAAATTTTGTCAAGGCTCCATGTCCCACCATCCTATGGTTTGGAAAAGTCAAGAGGGATGATACAGACCAGGTGTCGTCCTCGCCGTTCAGCAGATACCTAAAATTATAAGATCCATAGCCGATAGCCATCGTGTTATTTCTATGTGCGAAGTGAATAAACAACCATTAAATGTTCCATTTCTTTCTTTTTCATATATTTACGAGTATTTGAACCCTTTGTGTCAGAAAAAGCAGCCAAACCCTGAAGAACACGTAAGATTGGTTTAATTTTGGGAAAATGAGTTAAAGATAAATAATACCCTCATGTATATACCTATTCATAAGAAATGTATTAATATTTTAAAACCAATTCCTAAAAGAATTTCCAATACGCGTGCAAATTTGATTAAATAGGCTTCTTTTTTTTTCACTTCCTGTTCGTTTTTATTGAACACTAAGTTTCAACTCTTCTGATTGCTAAATATAGTTCAACAATATAGTATTTTCTTTCTACGGTCGAACAAAAGGGGACATTTCAGATTTCATTTCCGTTCGAAACTGGGGCTTGTTTTCTGGAGATACATGTACATGTTCTCTTTTATTAAGAAAAATAAATTACGAATTATTTGACTGGAAGAAATTTATTTCGGATATTAAGCTTCTATCATAGAATAGATACATTAAACATCACAGAGAAGTTATTCAAAGGTAAAAAAATCATGGACATATTTAAGCTGAAGAAATAGAATTATATTGACTTTTTTTTCTCTTTTCATCAATAATGTCTTAAATATTCCAAAAAAAGATGTTTATTGAATGGAGATAGAGAATTCAACAGATGAAAAATAAATTTTTTACTTTTGTAGTATTATTTCTAAAACCTTTAGGAGAAAATTCCAAGAAATTCATAATGAAAGCTTAAAGTTATATGAAATTTTATATTTTACTTTAAAAATGCAAATGCAATAAGTAATATGTTACTAAACATAGAAGAAAAAGTGATACCCCATGTACATGCAATATGTTCTTTATTATTTATACGAATAAATAAGTATTTATTAATGATGAATGCACGAGATAAGACTTTAATGTAAGAGTTACCAAAATTTCTTAAATTTAAAACTATGTAAAAAAATTTTAATATGTAAATTTATTTTCATTACAAAAAGCTTTTCACTGCCGAGATAAAAGGTATATGTTTCTGTGATAAAACTCTGAAAAAGCTTTTTTTTTTTGTAACTTATGTTTAGCATAATATTCATTTAATTCATGGGTATAAAATAAAATGGTATATATTTTTTTTTATTTTTCACATTTTCTATGAAAAAGGTATTTAAACAATATTCGTTTCTCTATTAAAACTTGGTTTGGTTCAGTTTTTATTAATATTACACTAGAAGCAACACGATGGCTAATAGTGACAGCTGTTTATTAGAATATCTGATAATTAGAAATGGTATTGTGGGAATAAAATACTTTTCTTTATGTATCTGTTTGAAATGTTTCATATAATATAGTTTATATAATTGCTTGATTTGATGAAACACTGCAAACTGTTTCAAGGAAAAATTAAAGACATAGATAGGTATCTTGCATGGCATTTTATTGATACAGTGCAATAACAGTCATACTGCGAAACTGATTCATGTTAAACAAATCGAAGAGCCAAATTCTAACGTTCCCTAGGCGTTAAAGGGAATCTTGGAAGGCCAGTTTAACTGTCCATCTTATAATCTGAGAATGATTCCAAATTATGACGCTTCTCAGCTGGTTGAAAAGGACCATTAAGTCAAGTTAATTGAAACAGCCGGAAGCGACTAAAAAAATCAAAAACAAATGCACGTGTACGTAGAAATGTAAAAGTATTTGTTTGAAATAAACATAAATTGTAAACTTTTTAAGAGTATATAATTATATTTACTGCTCATTTCTTTTAAGCTCAATTCCCTCCACAATGAACCTGTTGAGGAATCCTAGAGGTTTTTGCAATGATAAGTGCAAAACGAGACGTATTGTAAAACCATGATCAAGTGTTAGAACGACCACTCCTAATTCCCACACCCCGCCATTGCGATATGACATCCAACCCTTAAGAACTCGATACCCCCATCACTTTATTTTCTTTTGATAAGTATAGACATTAAGATCCCGAGATTACTTACTGATATTTCTTTTACATAAATATTACTGTCTTTGATTTTCATAAATATGGGCGACATGCTCTAATATACCCAAACGATATTTCTTAGTTTTCGAACACGTTTTCTTGTGAAACAAAAGATGCTACGTTTTTAACATTTTTTTTTTCAAATGTCTGGATCATAGATACAGATTATAGGTACAGCTGAACAACATTCGATTCTTTCCTACTAAAAACATCAAGTTTTACTCAAGCTCACTCAACTTACTAAACTATACACGTTAAAAATACAATCCTCACTATGCGACAACTTTTGGAACTGCCGCACTCGTTTTGCGATGTCATTTGTATGCACAAGTGTCGAAACTGCTCTCCATCTCCTACGAGTTCGTTTCTCAATAAAAATGTGAGTAGCAGTATTTTGATATAAATAGATTGCTCATTATAAGTTGATTTGTGTGCAGGATGCTGTTTTTTGTTTTTTGTCAGGTTGTTTAAGACTTTCCATATTTAAAAGAATATCCCAAAAAAGACGAATCTCGAAGATGCAGATTCAATAACATCGCCCTGTCAATTTCTAAGACATTCTTAGTGAACCCAAATTTCAATCTAGTTTAGAATTTATGTAACCTGGAAATCCTGAAAAGGTCTATAGGATCAATCTTTGTTATAATATTACCTAAGATAATCATCCTGATTAACTTATGCAATCTATGCACTTATCTTATGTACTATTCTAACACCATTAAAAACTCCTTGTTTTCAACTATCCTTCATCAATCGAAAACAAATAACCTTGTTCATAATTATATGTTTACGAAAAATCAGTCTCTGCATGTATGCTCGACTTTCCTTTTCCATTTTATTTAACTTATTAGGAGCTGCATTTGTTGTAGTCAAAACTTCCCTCTATCTGTTTCTATGCAATACAAATGCCTATTGACTACACAGCCTATACACTCCATAATTTTGAATCAAAGTTAGAAAGACTATACCATTACACACCTACTCTTCACGTTCTGTCAATGTGATGAATTTGAGCGACGAGAAATTTAATGCCCATCAGCATCTCTATAGGAATAGGCTTTCATAGAATTTGGTTCGAATATTTTGCTCGACTGATCCATCGCAGCCACCAGTCCTATACTGTGTCCGAAAGGCTGTCATAGTGACAAAGTCTACAATTGTATAATAAGTTACGTTGGTATAGAGCAGAAATCTGCAAACAATTTAGACTAGGGTAAACACTAACTGCCCCTCTAAGTCCCAAGGATCAAGACATAGCTTGCTCCTCATACAAACATAGTGTAATTTGATAGCGTGCTAATATCATCTAGAGATTAGTCTGCGAGTAAGCTTACAACGGCGAGGGAGTGGTCTCCCTTACATTTGCAGTTTTGGTTGGAATTTACAAGTAAATACACGGGACATGTCATTATGGTGGAGATAGTCGATGCGCAAGCTGTGTGTTATAAACTGTTTGGCACAAATATATAGAGTTTTAGTTCAAATGAATAGCTGAGAGCCTGCACACAGAAGTTCAATGCAGGACATTTGTGATTAGAGATTGATCAGTAAAGTCGAAATTAGAATCAAAACAGGGTCATTGGCTATATAAATCATAATTTTAAACATCGATCAAATGATGAAGACGACACCTTAAATGACATTTCGCTCTGAAAGATTTAAAGCATCGGCTGATTTAAAATGCTTCAACCCAGCTACATTTCAGATGTTTTTTTGCACAAGGATTCGAAACCACAACTCAACGGAAATAACATCAACATCAAGTTTGTTAACATGATGAAATTTGTTCTTTAAGACACAATGATGTTACTGTGGTATAACTCTACCTTGTGACGAATGACAGAATTACGTGGAAACGTCTATTGTTCTTGGTATGTCAAGTTTAAACCATATTGGTTAAAGTAAAGAACCATTACTGGGAGGAGGTTAGTAAATTGCTACTTGGCAGGCCCATGAACTGCGTAGTCGTTAGTTTAATTTCTCCGAGCACCATTGAGGATTATAATGAAGCCCTCAAGTCAGATTAATGAGTCTTAATTCTCTTCAATATCAGAGCATCAGAGTTATTATAAATGTGAGATATGATCTCAGATATTGTAAAACATCATCAGACATGATTATTAAATATTATTATTTCTCATCAATAAATTTTGTGTTTTTAGGACGATATGAATTCAATGTGATCACGGATTTCATAGCAAGAATTATTTAAATCGAGTACCGAGTTCAAGTTTTGATTGTTACGAAGAATACCATATGAAGTAACGATGACTATACCATTTTTAAAAATTAATGATACCAATCAAACATGTTTGGCAGCATGGAATTAAGAGAAATAATATAATAAATCCGATTCACGTCTGGGACAAAGCAGTGATAAATAAATCAGTATTTAGTGTAATTTTACAAATAATGAAATTTTCTGATCAGTATTAACTTGAAGAATATTTTTCCAATCGATAGTAGACTTTGTTGTCTAAATCCCTACCCTCTCAGGGGCTAATCTTCTTTGAACAATTATAGGATTCAGAGCTCTAAGGTACCTTAGTATCTGTTTTCTTTCCTAATAGGTTTATATTGTTATTGTTGTTAGGGCTGAAAATCCTCACGTTGGGATCACGTGGAGTATTTTGTCAGCACATGTGTAAACCTCGTGATTTGATTATGGCTCATTATAAAGAGACGCATTTGCTGCGAATTTGTGTCAAGAAGATAGAAACAAGAAGGGAATAAAAATAAACGAAGAAAAAATATGTATATATCAGAAGCATTAATTTAGTTGCCAGAGTATTGGATACGTTTGGGTCGAATCACATTATCAGATTTGGTTCTCCCGTTTTTTGATTATGGAGTTAACGAAAATTAAATTTGTCGTGAATAAAACTTATAGTAGTTATGGAAAGTGGGATGCCAGTTCCGATGCCGAATTTGTCATCTGACCATGACAAGTATCTCCTAAAAGCTCTCATATAACTAATTGAAATCACTCGACCATTTAATTCTATAGCAAGCGATGTTTCAACAAAAATTACGAGACGAATGGATTTGATGAAGTAATACTTTGAGTAATACAGAAATAACGAACTGGCAATCATCTCCCATATTTTCCTCACTCTTTCAACCTAAGAACAATGAATCTCGACAGAATATTCACATATCCTCTTTACTGTGCGATGACTCTTCAGTGGCATGAGGACTCGAACTCAAGACTTGATCGAATCAATGCCGACTATGAGCTTACGACCTTTACAACTTGGCAATTACTGCCGTCTGAGAAGGTGAGATAAAAGTGAAACAATAGTAATTGTTTATCATTACCCAAAATAACACGATTATTTAATTAACCATTAGTAATAAAAAAAAATCTAGCAGTACCTCAGTTTATGTGGGCTCGCTAATTTTAAAGTCCACCGTCGCAAACCCATGAACGACATACTTTCATCGTTCGTGGGTTCGAATACTAATTCCGATAAAGGCACACCGTATAATGGGCCTGATTCACTTAACGTATGTTGTGACTTCAGGTCCTCTTTTTTGGTGTGGTGTAGAAGTTAGAAAAGAAAAGAAGCACTTAAATGTCGACTTAATCACTTGAAAGATATTCAAAATTACAAAGTCCATTTTCAATAACAATCGTATTGATTCGAAGTTCGAAATTGATAAACAATTCATCAATAAATCGTTGAAATTCAAGACAATGAAGAAAAAAACAACTTTAGGAAGCAAAAAACAATGGAACAAATATCAGGACAAAAAACAGGAAGCAAAAAAGCGTAACAAAATAATGAGATTCCCTTTTTTACAAAATCATTTCCATTTAATTTATTTTTCTGCAATAATGGAGTATATTTATGTAATTTCTATAATTATTTCATCTCTCAATAATATTCTTGGGTAAAATATTTTATTTCATTCTTACCAATATAATTGCTTGTACTAAATAGATAAAAACAAGATTACATTTGGCGTGTGTTAAAGAATAACAATCGTTGAAATAAATATTTATATTTGTTCTTAAGCTATACCTAACTGAAACACTTTTTTTTTTCAAATATGATAACTAAAGTGAAATTAGATAATATTAAACTGCTGCCAATTTTATGAAATCATAATTGCAAATCGAAGTTTTTTGCAAAACAATTAAATAGTTTTAATTTTGTTGTACCGGAGGTAGATAACAATTTATTTCGCGCAATATTATTTTTTGATTTAATACTGTACTGAAGTATAAGGAGTTGTTTTTTTAAAAAAACGTGTTTCGATCTAGCATTTTCAAAGAAACCACGTCATAGAAGTGGTTAGTAGAATATTGAAAAGGTTTTGGTTAAAAAAAGCAATTTGTTTAAATAAAAACTTCAAAGTATATGTACTATGAAAAGGTGTTTTATATAAGAAAGTTCCTACATATATATGATTACCGATCTGAAAATAATTGCTGTTGTTTGAGTTTAAATATGAAAGTATAATTGATACAAAAAAATAAGACTTTAAAAATAAAAATGTAAGTAAATTCTTATACCTGATAATGAACTCTAACTAATTGAATAATAGAGAATAAGTTTTAGAGTGAATAATCATTTAATTATTTACTGGAAATGTGATTCAGTTCAACAAAATTTCATTTAATTCGTGGTTGTGTTACTATTTTTGCATTCGACCCAGTTTCTCCGACCCGTGATTGGAGACTTCATTTCGCGCATGCGCTTAGATTGTCTTGTGTAAATCTATGTTAGAAAATTAATAATGCAATATCATTTACAAATAGCCTTTTTTAGTGTTATATGTGTCATTTTGACATGAAAGAAAGTTTCAATAAACTATTCGCTTGTGGAGTAAAACTTTAGAACCCAACATTATTTACAGAAAGTCAGCCTTCTCATAATATCTCTGGAATTAATAAATGTACCATTTTTACTTACTTTGTATAAGAATTTTGAGTAGTAGTATTTTGAATGATGTGCATGATATTTCAGAAAAAGAACATTTTTATGCGTCAGGTATAGAATTTCTCAAATCGTTTGCCCTTTGAAATTAAATGCATTTAGAATCTAACGGGTTTTCAGAAAATAATTCCAAACTAAAAGAAATATATAAAATTGTCAGTTAAATTTTTTAGCTATTGGGTTATTTAATTAAGTAACTGTATTATCATTACTAAAAACTTGGAATAATAAAGAATACGTGTTTAAAATAATTTTAGTTTCAGTTAATAATGCGAAAGTCGTATATTTCAAAATGATATACAGTTGCTATTCACAGGTAAACTGCTAAACCACAGATGTTAGCACCTATGAAATTGATAGATGAAAACACTTAACCAGAATGTTTAAATTCAATAATTCCATTTTATAAGAAATCAAAATAGTACGAACAAATCAAATAATTTCTAATAATGCAATCAGGCTTAGAACTGAATGGGGGGGTTAAACAAGTGTCATGTATCTATTTTCTAATACTGTGTAAAAATCGACATTCCTTCATAAAATAAAAATAATAAAATAGAATCCTCAATGTATTGTGAAAACTAATACATAATGAATAAACTTACATTTAAAAGTAAAAATTGAATGTTTTGATGAAAAAGTATAAAGAAGTAAGTGATTTCGCATTAAAGTACAAAACCAGAATTGAAAATTCCATACTCAATTCAATGAAAATATTGGGAATGTATATATAGCTATTGAGGATTTTTTAATTGTGCTTAAAGAATACAAAAATTGATCTTTTAAGTCATAAAAGGTCACATGTAAAATTCCTTTATTAGGCAGAAAAACAATAATTAGACCATGTAAATGCAGACGAAAATAACTAATTTTACAGTAACTCATATTTCTGTCCAGATAGAGAGGCGTGGGTATCGTTGTCACTGTATCCATCATTTCACTCAACAAATTACTCTATAACAATTTGCTTATCTTATATGTAATGTAGCAATATAAACACTAATTAGAATTATTGATAAGCCAAGGAACAACTACAAGGAAAACATATATAAATGTTTTGTATAAGAAAAATTAAAATTTATAATTACAAAGGATAGACCAAAAGGACTAAAAAATATCACTCAACAATATAATTAAGAAGTAAATCAAATATCTGAAATAATACTAAGCAAATACAAATTACAAGAAAATGGAATTGATGTCGTAAATAAGTATAAACTAAGGCATGGAATACAATTTAAAATTAAGGACAGAAAACCCATAGTGAAAATTAAATATAAAATTGTAAATTTTGATGCTTGCTTTTGTGAGATTAGATGGTAAAATATGTTTGAAGACGAAACAGTCCTAACAAAAAAATGTTTAAAACCAATACGAAAAATCCGTTCATTCAAGGAGGAAAATGAATATGCAAGGAATTACATTACAATAAAAGAAATAATGTAAAAAAAAAAAGAACAGAGAGAAAAATAGATGTTCCTATCAGTAACAAAAACACATACATAGAGCAATCCACAAATTAATCCCTCAGGTTGAAAAATATTTTTTTAAAAAACTTACATTAGACATCGTGCATAGTAACAACAACTAAGAAATATATTACTTACAAAACAACTTAAAGAACAGAACTTACTTGTTAAACAAGAATCTTGCAACAGATTTTCAGCGAGAAAATACTGGGAATCCAGCAGTGTTCTCTATCAGAGAGCAAGAGTACTAATGCCTAATAGTTAGGAAGAAATGAAAACGAAAATGAAAAAAAGGTTGTTGAATGGAAAATGAAGAGGAAAAGGAAGATTTCTAAAAACCTCAAGTTGAAAAAAAAAAGTAACTAAAAGCAAAATTAAAAAAAAAAATAAAAAAATAAAAAATAAAAAAATAAAAAATAAATAAATTTAAAAAAATAATAATAATAATAAAATCGAAGTTTTAATAAATATTTAGAAAACAAATTCTAAAAAAAGAAGAAAAAAATAGCTAAATTTTATAATTATTATATTTTAAATTATTATTAATAAATGTTAGAGGAAGTGATGCCCGCAAAAGAATATTAAAGCTTATTGCAATTAATTTATATATCAGGTATTTGTACGCAAGCTTAATATTTTGTAAGACTTGATTATAAATTATATTCCTGAAAACATTTAAACTTAATGAACCTCTAAATAAGATACCTTTATGAATCTCAATTTAGGAAAGGTCCCATTTATTATATTGCCATATACATATTGGATCAGATTGAAATGAACACACAATAGATATCTGAATAACATGATTTAATAACAAACCAAGAGCCTGTCCTTTCTACAACTCACCAAAGTTCAACAACACACTAAAAGAAGGACTTTCGGTCACGAGAAATTTAACGTGCATCAGCCTTTTTTCTACACGGCGAGTCTTTAGGCAGCATCAGGGCTTGAATTCATGAATCGAGGAAAACCGCCAGCAGCGCATATATTAATCAAAATGCATGAATATGAAAACAATGGAAGTATTTATATTTGCAATTTTGCAACACTGTTATCAGTGCAAAGTTACAACAATTATTTGATTAATAGTTCCAAAGTCTTGTAATCTACTTTTAATTAATTAAAACCCTACAGATAAGATTTCTTTTTAATTCCTACTTGATAACTGTAAGCAAAAGCTCTGTTAAAGATTTCTTTTTCACTCTTATCTTGAAACAAGATTTTTTAATACACGCATTGATTCTTAATTTTTCTATAACAAACAGTTAT
Source organism: Nephila pilipes (assembly GCA_019974015.1). Taxonomy (NCBI): domain Eukaryota; kingdom Metazoa; phylum Arthropoda; class Arachnida; order Araneae; family Nephilidae; genus Nephila; species Nephila pilipes. The sequence continues at coordinate 257,673 of BMAW01112167.1, forward strand.
TTAGCTATCCCCAAAATTAAATTTTCTGTGAAGACTAAACAAAGGCTAGATCAAATCTTTTATTGAATAATTAATTGCTGAAGTCTGTATTTTTCGCATATTTAATGATTTTTTCGAAAAATGAAAAATGATCACTAAATATTTTTACAAAATAACATTATTTGCGAGTTTCATTTTTTTTTTAAACTTTTTAATGTTTTATTTTACTTCATTGCTTAAATCATATTTAATTTTCTTTCCCCGTTTTTGAGATTTCTTTTTATTTAAACATAAATATTGTTTTAATTCGTTTGCTTACATTGTGAAAAAAACTGATAAATTGGATGAGTTCTAACATTAAAAAATCATTTTCATTATTAAAGATAAAGAATTTTTATTTATTTGAATTTCTAAGAGAAAAAAATATGCTTAAGATTTTTTTTCTTGGTAAAATAATGTTTTTAATGCAATTATTTTCATAATAAAACTTGAAACTCGTAGCTTTAAGAAACGAAAAGCCTTATTCCATTAGACACGATAACGTATATACGAGGACAATTTTACTGGCATAGTAACCAGAGGCTTATTTTTTCGAATCTTATTTACCTTTGAATTTTTCACAGAGGCTTATGCATTTTGAATAAGGCGAAAGTTTCAGTACGGGAACGATAATCTTCAGAAAAGCGACGTCGAATTCGGAGAACCATGATGTCTGCATAGTTTATTCGTTGAATTCTTTTATTCTACCATGTCCAAAAGAAATTGTGTGCTTCATTTTTATTCAGTTAAAAAAATACTTGCATTGCAATAAATGCTTCAAACAGGTGTGTATTAATTTCTTCCTACATGAGTAGTATTTATTATTTTTCTACCTAACAATTTACCAAAAAAATAGATCTTCGTTTAGAAAGGAATTAATTGGAAACCCGAATACTAAAAATATTTGCTTGATTATATTTCTGTTACACAGATCGAAATGTATGTATGTTTAATTTATATGAGACACTACGCTGCTTCACAAAATTTACATTTTTTTTTTTTTTTTCAAATTTTTTGTTGAAAAATTGAGGGCACTTTGCTGATTCGGTGTATTCGTATGAATTTGAAAAATAGAGCGTTCGAAAATTGAATTTTAAAACTGCACATACTCGTTTCCTATCACAGGAAAAAAACTTCTATTTCGTTTATCTAGAAATGTGTTTTTCCTGGATATCACTTTCCTCAAAATCGGATTTATTCTTAGTGCTCATACATTGCACTTTATAAAATGAGGCTATTTCTAAAACAGTGGTGAACATTTTGTTTCTTCTAATAAACACTTGTTCATTTTCCTTTTTGTACAAAATTTATGAAAGATTATGGGAGTTTGAGAGTGAGAAAGTATCATGAAATTTCCTTATTTCACTTATTTCAAAAACTTTATTAAATTTAATACAGCAGATTTTATGCAATAAACTACTTGCAAATGTCAATACAGCTTTGAGTATTAATTTCTCGTACTCCATTATTGATGTATGAGCAATTGTGTAAATATCAATTTCGTCGCAAAAACAGATTTCAAAATGTTAAAGTATGACTTTCGTCGCTTTTAATTTCCAAAAATAAATATTTTTACCATTAGACTTTAAATAAAATCTCTTCTTGTCGAGACGTCTCGGTTACCTTAATTTACTAAAATTTAATTTCGGTAGAGATGCTGTTTAGTCCACACTCTCACAATCGAAAGAAATGTGGCCAATTAATGACAAAATGTGTGTGTGACTGCAGTAACTCTTAAATTTCTGGTTAAACAAAGACGTTGTATATGACAACCCTAAGATTTCTCCTTTCCTTGCCAGTTTAGTAAATGTTATTATTTCGTAACCATTTAGGGATCATTTCGAGTGCTCTGAGAATCTAACGGATTTTTTTCGACTAATGTTTACTCATGCGCCGATGATCTGTATAAAACTTTTGCTCTTTAAAAAAAGTAACCTGAATGTCTTAATTCTATGTACATTTATTTCTCGTATTACTTACGTGTTTCTCATATGAATAGCTTTCCCATAAGAACGGAATTATTCTTAGAGAGAAAGATGTTATTTGAAATGTCAGATAAAATATCGTTACGTTGTGGTCTTTTAATATTTGTGGAAGCGGTTGTACCGAAGTTAGAGAAAATGATGGTGATGAAATGTATAAAATATTTTTCACATCCACTGGTAAGTTTGGATAGCTAAACGCTTCTCGTATTCTTTCATTTAGCGTTCAGCACGGTTTACGCGATTGACACAATTTTTAAAATAGCGCCTGGGGTGTGGACTAAACATCATTGTCACCTTAAATTCAATCGACCTGCAAAATAGCTGTAATCTAATTTATTCCATTTTAATATTTGGCTTAATTATGTTTTCAATTGTATTTTGATGTTTTAAAAGCAGCCGCGATAGTGAGGGGCGATATTTTAGTATACTACTAAATATTCTTTATGTAACGAGACTGGTGTATTTTAAAATTATAAAATCTCATATCTCAAGTATTGTTGCGGAGGTGAATTTCGGAAAGTAAGTTGCCAATCCATGATTCATTCTCGTAACTTAGCTATTAATGAAAGTTCCTAAGTCCGAACCAATAACATTCACTTTGAAACTAAGGACACATTTAATCAGAATTGAATTACTCAAGTTCTAAGAAACGGGTGTTGCTTTGATGTGCAACAATTGCACAAAACATTATTAAATGAAATGTAAACTAACTTAATATTATGTTGAAATAGAGACAGATGAATTTAATTACTTTTTTTATTTAATAAATACTCCTAACGAATTCGTTGGTTATTAATAATTCTTATTTTAAATTATTGATATTTGACCTTCCAAAAGAGGAAAATAGATTAAAAGTTGTATCAAATATACATGGTTATAATATTAATAATAATAATACACAAATATATATATATATATATATATATATATATATATATATATATATATATATATATATAAACCCTATTTAGAGGTGACGTTAGCCAAGTGGTCATGGTCTAGGGCACATACCCGGGTGATTTCCATACAAATGTAGGTTTAAATACTGATCATTTTAAAGACTTATCGTATGGAGAGGCTGATGTTTTTTAAATATATTGTGATTCAAGATCATTACGATGGCAAAATGAAGATGTCCGGAGAGAGAAGTGATTTAGTTCAAGTTTCATTCTCGTCACTTAACTGAAAATCCAAATTACAATGTTCTTCCCGAAAAGCTCTTGTTGATAGCAATTTCGATATTACTAAGCAAGCATTGGTGACATATTACACCTTTTGTTCATATTCATAAGTTATTTTCATTTTGTAATATGCAATGATCAAGACAATCACCTTAAGTTTTCGTAGTAAGACCAAAGTTCTATATATTATTTTGAAAGATTTTGATGCAGTGGATAGTATATTTGAGAAATGGCAAATACTCAATAATTACTCTGCACAGAGTAATACTTATCTGCCCAGAAACCTTAAAGATCTATTAAACATTCTGTTTTCAAGCGAGCCATGCTGTAATGAATGTTTTTAAGTATATAACTCTGACCCACACAAAAGTCTATTAATCACATTTAATGCAATTCGTAAATTTGAAATGGAATCAAGTGACGAGGTCAAGTTACCACATTCTCCTTATTTACGCTCCCCACACCCATTGTAAAAACATTGAATTGATAGATTTAAAGTGCATCGGGTATTCTACGCAAATGAGATTTTGTGGAATCAGAATTTTAACACGGCTTTACTATTGCATTTATTTTCAAATGTTTAATGTCATGACCATTCGTCCATCATAACCCACTGGTGCAACAGTAACACAATGGATCTTCATTGCTAAGGTATTAGCATACTCGTAGCAAACCAAGAGCAGTCACTGTGGCTCGAACAATGATGGTCTATTCGCCAAACTCGTGGCTAACAAGGCTTCCATAGAGTCACGTGGTCGAGAACTCGTGGTCACATCTAATCTATCTAGGCTTAAAGTGCACACGTAGGCATGGTGTAGATGTGGAGAGTGAGATACCAGTTCAGGTGTAGACCTTGTCGTCTGACCGTGATTAAAAATTTTGAGGCTCACTGGCTGTAGTAAGCGCACTAGGAATGAAGAAGCTAAAGATAGCCAGGTAAATATTAAATGAACAGACGACATCCAATAAGTCTTTTCACTCTACAAGTTGATTACAAAATTATATCATTTATTGTTAAAATAACATAAGAACAAAAATTTTAATTGCATCAACGGTGCTAATACGAGAGAGAAGTAGACTTATTGCTGTTCTACAATTTTACATTTGCTTATGACGTGTAGGAAAACATTTCCACGTTGAAAGTAACTATTAATAAAACAGCTTGCTTTCTGCGTCCCGTATATCAAAAGAGTGTCAAAGGGTTGTGTTTTAGAATATGTGAAATCACCATCAATTGTTTCAGAGGAGCGAGTAATTATAGAAGAAAATGTTGAGCATTAAAGAATTCTTGAGTTATTTTTTCCGCATCGTTAAGCATGTATTAATAAAGTGGAAGTTACCTTATACACTTCTATTATAAATACATATTAAATTTTCAAAAGCGCAGGCTTACATGAATATGAAATATATAGAATAAAAATAAGAAGCATGAAAAACAAATGCATTTTGTGAAATGCAATTTGAGTAAATGTCTGGAATGGAATACAGTTTGCCTCTGCGACCAATATATAAGTCAACATATTTGTTTTTCAAAAACAATATGTTGACTTATACGCATATTGACTTGACTTATACTTTTTATACGCATTCATAAAAGATGATCTTCAAAAGTTCCCGAAAATTAAAAATAAATGAATTGAATTTCAAATCCGGTATCATAGATTTATCTTCAGTTAATATAATTATAAGAAATGCAAATTATTTTAATATATTTATTCCCAAGTTTAGGCAAACTTTAAAATTACGTTCATGTAATTAGTGTGACAGAGACAGACCACTATAAAAAAAAAGGTTGAAAATTTATTTATATATGTAAATATTTATTAAAATATAATGATCCCTATGTCCGAAATTTTATAATTTTGAAAAAGAGATAAAACTTAAAAAAATGTAAAAATTGTCAGAAATATGAAATTTAAAAAGAAATATATTTCATTAAAATGACAATACCCTCTTCTCTATTTGGCCCGTATTTAAATACTACATTCCTAAAAGATACTAATGTATACGTGGTTTTGAATAATTCATTCAATATATATTTACTTGAAAATTATAATGAGACGTAACTAAATTTAATGGACATTATATGAAATCGAATAAATATTTACACAAAAACACTAAGTCTTATAACTAAATATTCATTAAACGTTTCAGTTGCGTATGATTTCTTTCCAAACATTTATTTGCTTTTTAAAATGAAAGAACAAATATTTTGTATTCGTTAAACGTTTGCCTTTTACATATACAAACATACATTCGACAAAAACAAAGTTTGATTACATGTAATGATATGTGGCGATGATAATCAAGAGCAAATTAATTTTTGCAAATTGTTGTAAAAGAATACCAGCATTATTCTTATTTTCTTAAATTCCAGTTTCATTTTATAATGATGCATTTAGAAATAAAAAAAAACTATTAGAAAGCGAAAATATTACGATATTTATCAAAGCTTTCATACTCTATAAAACTCTTATGTCACGAATAATATTTTATTATAGATAGTATGCAAATAAATTATTTATTCGAATTAATAACGTTTTCTGTCATCGATCTGTAAAAAAGAGTTTTACAAATTTCACACAAAATGTACTAGAATACTTATACGGTAGCTGCATATGCATGTGTGATCAATTCGAAATTTCTAATTATCCTCGATTTAATTTTTGAGAATAGATTATTATTTACAGTGAAAGTTTTATTCTAATTTCTGAGCTCGTATAGGAAATGAAATATATCATTTAAAGAAAAGGAGGATGTACCATTAACAATTACTTATTGTGAGAAATAGAGCTAAAATATAAATTTATTATATTTCATATATATTATGGTACTTCAAAGGAAATGTCGAATATTTCTCCATTATCTGAAAATAGACAGAAATAAAAAAAAAACTACCCTATATGTAGAAAAAATGAAAACATTTTTTAAAAAAGTGTATTCATGCGCAATATTGATGATCACGGTTTCTAACATATCAAGCCACTAACAATGGAAAAAAAACCCGCGCAAATCTAGCTTAAATTCCCACTCTTCTAGTCAAGCTTAAACTCCCACGTCACAAAACGCGTTTATTCTCCTTTCTTTTTTCGAATAGTGTTGAGAAGTACATTATTCTCTCAACCTGTGCAGCAGACACTGTTGAAGAAATTTTGCATCTATTTTATAAGTTGTGATTTCATATAATAAAAACATGTAACTAATTAATAAATTATATTTCTGAATTGATGTTATTTCCTGCTTAATATAAAACAATAATTGCATATATATATAATGTTTATCATTTTAAAACTCTTTGCATTTAGTATATTATAAATATGCTTCAACATCTGGAAAGATTGATGTTTATAGTTTAAATTATGTATTTAATATTAAAGAAACTTAAGAGAATAGATTATATATATATATATATATATAAACCATCAATATCATGTACAATATGTTATAAAAATGTGCTAAAAATACTTGCTTCATAAGTATTATACGCTACTCATATATATGAATTTATTAAATTATTAATAATTTTCTTTTCTAGATAAAATATACCAATAGCAATCATGATGAACGCAAAAATATAAATGATTTGTATTCATTTATTTTTAATAATAGTTATTATAATCTTGTTCATTTAATAATACTGTATACCTTTTGAATACTCATAATTTATATCATTGTGTTTACTAATAATTTATTAAAATTGGAAGCATGGTTTCTTCTTACAAAGTATAAAAGATTTTTAAAGTTTCCTTTCTTAAAAAACATTCCATTTTTTTTTTAATACAAACAATGAAACATGACAAGGAACAACATAATATTAAAATAGTGCACATAATGTTTTCTACTCTAAATTTATTTCAAAAGCGCACATCTATTTGGAAACAAAAATAAATATATATATACTTACTTAAAATGCAGCAAAGTTTGCTGCGAAGCACCTTTTAAATGTTCTTAGAGAGAAATTCATTCAAAAGTCAAATGAAGTCTTAATGTCCTAAATTTTAACTAAAAGCACCAAAGTTAGCACTTTTCTTTGGAGAGATGAACTATTAATATCTACATTAACACCAAATAAAATTTTATTTCCATGTTAATATCTAACGTTATCGCAAATTAAATTTTAAATTTAATTTTAATCTTAAAATTTCGACTCAAAATCCGCTACAAAAACCTATTCTAAACTGCCTCTACATACTACTATAATTCTTTTCCAAGGCATTGGGGAGAAGCCCGATTTAAAGGAGCGGAGGAGAACGCAGGCGATGCTTCTCCTCCCAGAGTTGAATGGGATGTAAGCGCCTGTTGAGAGTTTCCCCCCAAAGCACCCTGCCTGCAAAGTTGTTTTTGTTTTCATTCATCTTTCTGTCACCGGCAGTTGTAGCAATATTACAGGTGGCGCTAGCTTAAAGCCTGTGTCCATCCAATTGGGCGATGATACAGTTGCGCATGCGTTATAAGAGTGGGTATTAGAGGATAAATGTATGTTGGTTGAAGCAAAAAAAAAAAAAAAAAGAATAAAAAAAAAGGCTTTATCTTCCTTGTTCTGTTAAAAAATTAAAAATTAATATGTATTTTCTCACAGATTGTTTCATTTTTTCTTTTGTTAATGCTTTATAATTTTTTTTAATGTTTCTTCAAGAATATTATTTAGTAATAAGACAATATTTCAATCGTAAATTAATAAGAATTTTATCATACACTGAGTCTTCTTTTTTTATAGAGAAGTGTATTAATTTTTTTAAGGATATATTATTATACCTGCTGTTCAGATGTTTTTTAAGCTTTTTTAGAAAATTAATTGGATAAAAAATAAAAATAGTTTGTCTCATACATTGTACTTTCTAAAATTTTGTTTCCATGCAATTTGTTCATAAATAAAAATTAGAGAACATTTTAGCACATCAAAAGTCACTTATACTCTCACATACACCTAAACGTGTTATGTAATCTTAAAATTTTGTACGCTTAGGCAATGATCACATTTACTTTAAAAAATGCTTAAAAAATATTATATCCATTAGCAAGGATTAGTTGGTCAAGACTTACCTAAAAGTGTTTATCAAAATAGTACGATAGATCGTTTCTGATCAATTCCTTAGAGTTTTAGTATTCACTATTTGGAGAAAAAAAATATAAACATATGTTGCATATAATAGAAAATTATTTGAGAGAGAAGATCACAATGGAATGTTCGAATAGAAAACTTGAAATTATAAATATATAAAATTTCATAAATGTTCAGGATTATTTTCAGCATTCCATAGAAGTACATTTCTCTAGCAAAAACTATTTGAACAAGATTAATTGACATTTTTTCTAGATGATCGCTTACCTATATCTATATGCTCTGTAACTCGTCCCAGTAGTATAATTTTTCTAGGATAGATTACATTCCATATTTTTGCAAATATTTATTGATTTATATATCTTGGTATTTTTGGTAAAGGTAAAATAAATTTATATCATGCAGTCGTGCTTAGTGCCAATATTCTGACTTTCTTATAAAGAAAAATTGCTGATGGATTTTCGAAAGTTTGCGTAATCATCCTGTAGTTGAATAAAATCTTCTGGTTTCAGTAGGTTGGGGTTAATTTGTAAATGTTGATGTATTAATTAGTATAAAACTTAATATATGTATCAACATTTTAGATGGGAAAGCTTAGGGAAACTCCACAATGGAATTCCACATTGCAATGAATGTATAAATGATATCTTAAATAATTAATAAAATATAAGAGACTATATACGTAATACAAATTTTAAATACTTTGAAGATTTGTTAATCTTCTTTGTATGGTTATGAAATATTTGGAACTTTGTCAATGTGCACAAAAATACACGCACAAGTTAGTACCAACAGTTAGAATAAATTGTGAAATTAAATTCCTGTAGACATATAAACAAGAATTACTATATGGAACATTATTCTCAAATTTAAACAATAAATGAGCATTTACTTGAAGTTGGAATAATACCTGTCTCAAAATATCGTTTGATAGGTATCGTAATTTGATATTTTTCATGCAAATTGTATTTATTTTATTCGTTTAAATGAAATCGTTCGTTATTTTACAATAATTATTTTGGAAGCTATAATGTGCTAAAAATTGCGTATAATTGTAATTCTACAGTTCGAAATCTGCTTGCTTGAATAATGTTCTAATTTAACCTTTTAAAGCAATTAACTCTATCTGTATTTGCTATCAATCACTGGTTATTTCGTTAAATTAATCTCATTATTCATAAAGTCCTTGAAACCTGTGTAGATTTACAGAAACTCTAGCAACTGTTAAACATTAGATAAAATATGGTTCTTCAAAACTGATATGTTGTATTATTTACATGGATATTAGGTACCAATAATAATAATCTACCTTCACAAACTCAATTTCAATCATTTATGTTTTAGTTTCAAACCCACTTGAGTCATTTTTAAAAATCCGCTCTAAACATCTTGACGTATTTTTAAACTAGATGCAGATATGTATAAATTTTATAATTTGTTCTGAAATGAAATAAATGTTATAGTTTTGAAAAAGTATGCTTTCAATAATAATTATAAGGAGAGTCTAAAATAATTCGTTGTCATTTACAGAGAACAAAGAAAAAAAATCATTACTTTAAAGAGGAAGTTATAAAATTGAAAACTGCTATTTTTTTTTTCAATACTGTTTGAATAGAAAGCATCTGATCTTATAGTCTCTACTAAAAAACTTTATTTCTATAGATGGAATTCTACTCATTCAAAAATATTTGAAATAAAATTGGTTCATTTTAAATTATTCCTAAAATTCATTTTCTATGGCTCTGAGAAAAAGGTACCAATAAAGTAAGTATTTTTGTACTTAAGCGAGCGTAATTGTAACTTTCAGAACGAATTACAGAACGAATGAGGCAGATATTAATCGATTTTGATAACTAAATTAGAATTGATATAAATATAGATTAAAAACACATGTGTTCAATAAAAGATAGGGAGATAATGGAAAAATCACTTTTTATTTCTTCGAAGAGGAAGCCATAACATTGAAGGCAGATATTTTGCCCAATGTTGAGATAAATAGGGCGGGTCCAAATTGATTTTCTCTCCTGAAAGTCTTTCTTTTCAGAAAAGAAAGTTTACACAGTATACTCTTGCACAGGAAGAGTAGACTGCATTTTAATTATTTTATATTGTTCTTAAAATTATTTTCTACGCTTCAATAAACAGTTTCCATCTAGAATGGCATTTTTGAAGGATTATTATACCAGTTTAAGTCACGAAATATTGTGTTGTTTTGTACATAATAAGAAATTTAAATTTCTAAAACAAATTCCGAACGAATGAGGTAGATATTAATATGTTTTGATTTTTATGTTGAACTAATATAAATATAGTGTTGAAAAATAATATGTTTAATAATAAATATGGGAAAGGTCAGAAACAATTCCTTACCATACATAGAAAAAAAAAGGTTTTCATTTTTTCAAAGAGAAAACCACAAAATTGAAAACTGAGATTTTTTCGAAAGTTGTTATGAATAGATGGATATTCCAATTGATTTTTTTTATGAAGACATTTTTATTTTTAACAAAGAAAGGGAACAGTGAAGTTTTGAAGTATGTTTATATTATTTTATATTATTACTAAAGTTCATTTTCTACTCTGTGATAATTCGATTCCATTTAAGTTAACATTTTTAAAGGGTTAATTAACCTTTTTAAGTGATAAGCACAGTGTTGAAATAGGTGATTCTAAACTTTCCGAAATGAATTCTAAATTAATGATGTAAACTATTTAAATTCTCCAAATTAATTAAAACTAAATATAAACTTAATTTACTCCATCTAGGAACACAAAATGTTCACTAAATCTAGATTTATTACTTTAATTTTGTGTTTATGAATTTGTCATTTTAGTAATATTTCAAATAGAAGAAACCTTGTTTTTCTTCAGGCGTAATAAACTTGAATGATAAATATAAATTTTATCTTTTTCAGAACACCCTTGCATATTCTTTATATTTTTTATGCTCTTAGGTAGTAATTAAGTTTTGTACTAATTAATATGTTCAAATAAATCTCCTTCCTATTTATCTTCAAACGTAATTAAATTTTAATTAAAGCTTTAGAAATTGATATGATTAAGATTTAGGCAAATATTCCATAAATAACTTTCTTGAAATTTTCCGAAATAAACATATATGTTTTATGTTTAAATGCTTACGTTTATTGCTAATTAAAATTATTGTAAGTTTTTCAACTAAAATCTAATTTTAAAATGTTTTTCTTATTTCATATTCATGTCTTATTTATAAAATATTCGAAATAAATAGTCTAACTGCTTCAGAAAACTATTGAAAATATTTACATCACAACTAAAACATTTATGTAATTCTAAAATGTAATGTATGCCATTATTTGTGTATTTTAAGAGCCATAAATATCTAAATCAATCCAAAAAAATTAGCTTATGTAATTTTGAGTGTAAATAATCTCTGTAAATACGCAACTAATATATAATTCGAATTAATATAAATACATAATGGGTTATTTGAAAATCCAGACCTCTAAATAAAGAAAACGTTTCAACTATGAACCCTTAATGTGTACTCCGTTAATTAGTTTCATTACTCATTTCATAAAAATAAATCAAACACTACAACTTTTGTAGTTCAGAAGGGTTTGCCAAAATTTTAATCAATTACATTGCGGCCAATCAATTGTAAGTATTCCATACTAAGTAAAAAAACGAATAATTTTAAAGCTCTGTAACTTCTTAAAATTATAATGAGATAAATTAATCATTTATTTGAATAAAGAAATCAAAATCCCTAGTTTCGGTTTCCAGAACCGAATTTAATGACAATTCACTCCCTGGAGCTTCTCATGAAAGATTTAAATTATTAATGAGGTTTTTGCTTCAAACTACGTTAACAGAGATTTGATTCTAGAGATAATTTTAGATTCTCTTCGTGCTGATAATTTGATTCGTTAGTTAATCCTAAAGCCCAACAGCATATTTTTACAATTTCTAAATATGTGTCTCCATTATGTATTATTCAGACTCCCTAAAATCCATTACATAGAAGTATTTCTTTCCAAAAATTAAGTTTAAATAATAATTAAATTAATTTCCTTTATTAGGGAGTTTAATAATATAACTAACCTCGCGAAATTCACGTACGAAATTCACATACAGTTTCATCATATTAGTACATCGAAATAATTATGAAATGAGAATGTTAATTTTCATCGTAAGATATACATTACATAAATTCAAAATAACTGAGGAGTCTTCTATAAGAACTAATGAGCTTATTTTATGCCAAATTACAATGACTCTCATTTAAAGAAGTTACAAGGAATGGAAGTTATATTTTACATTAATATATATATATATATATATATATATATATATACATGTTCCTGTATGTATATTGATGTATTTGTGAAAAAAAATATCTTCTAAGATAATTTACCCATCATCAATACTTCTTTTTAAAGTTTGGTTTTATCTTGATAATCTAGATCTAAGAATTCTCCAATTCATGCAAATTGAGATTACTTGTATTATCTCAATTATACTTCAGTAGCTATTTTATTACAACATTAATGCATGTATTTTCAAATATATTTTAATTTATTCTAATGTTTATATAATTAGATAATTTGTAAAAAAATAAATTTAGATTCATGAATACAATGCTCAATATTTGATATACATGGCATTTGACATACATTTGGCATGCTTTACATATTTTCTTACATTATTCCCAAAATGCAGGCTTTACATTTCAGTTTGACAAATTTTATAGAAAGCATAACCAACAGAATTGTGAATTAATTTATTAGTACTATAATTAGAAGTACCAAGAATATCTCCGACATTATATATATATATATATATATATGAGGGATGTTCATTTATTAATTTACTAGCCTTCTGAAGCAAAGTCGTCCAGTATGAAATGCAGCAGAAAAAGTAAATCTGTACCACTGAAATAAAACTTTGATGATCTAATAGTTTCATACTTCTGTTTTATTAGAGTGGGGGTAACAAATTTATTACGTACTCTAAATTTCTTTATAATCTACGTACAATTCCATATGGTATATTACTGTGGACTTTTGGAGAAGGCTAAATCTCAATATTAGCTTTAAAAGTATTTCATTACGATCCACAATGTTCTGTTTTTCCTAGACCGTGTAAGATCCCACACAGCTGGTGTACCACAAGAAATGTTAAAGAATTTTTGCTGGAACAATACACACTCAAATATCCTCGCTGTACTTTGGACCAATCACACTTGGGCAATCTTTTCTTAGATCCTGAAAGAAATATTAGCAAAGGATGAATTTCATCGACTGAAGAAGTTAAAGGTTATGCATACAAGAGGTTGCATACACGTTAGAGTACATTTTATCATACAAAAATAAAAAAGTTTCTTATACTTTGGAAGAATCCTTTTTTATATGATATATTGAAACATGACAATGGTCTTGGTTTTTGGTATGTAGTGTTTCACAAAACATATTTTTTAATAATTACAATTTCTATTTGATCCATCATTTCATGTATATATATATATAGAGAGAGAGAGAGTGACAAGGGAATGGAGTGACAAGTCCCAATATATAGATAACTAATTAAGTACTTTATTCATTTTCTGAATGTTAAAGTTCATTAGTGAGTATTACTTATTCTGTTTTTAAACTCCATAAAAGCGTTCGGAAAAATATTTTGAATAGCATTTAATTTTCTCACTTACTTGTTCCTTTTGGTTCGACCAATTAGATTGAGGAGAATTAAGGGTTCCATCTTAATCTGAGTCCTTTTTTGAGTTTCTTCTGGAATTATTCTTATCCCTACCGAGATTACCAGGTACTTGTTCCGAAACCTTACTTTTTGCACATTTTATCATTCTTACAAATTCTACCGACAACTATATAAATCATAAATCCATACTTCACCCCTTAATTTATCTATTCAATTTATTACACTTCATAACTTTATTCTAATCTACATGAATCACCTTTTTATATATTAGGTGAGATATATTTTAATAAATTCTAACAGAAAAGTATACGAGCTTAATTAAAGGGGACATCACAAGAGTGCCTATGGTCACAAATTATAACTTAGTTATTTTGTGCCTTTTTCGCAGATTATTAGTTGTAAACGATTTACATACTCTCCTTATAATTCCTTTTTTATGTAAGTGATATGCTTAGAACTGTCATTTTTACCATATGACAGTATAACATAACACAATTCGAGATTTTACAAAGAATTCCTAGCCTATGAATATTCATCAAAGTATAAGCTTTCTCTATCACCTGTTACAAGGAATGTGAGTTAGTTAAAATTCGAAGCGATAAAATTTTATTAACTTTCAAGTATCTCATTCGAAATATTGATTTTGGGAAGGCTCTATAAACTCTTAAGATCTTCATCCACTCTTAGGTCTTCTGAAAATATTCATCATGCTTAAAGAACATTTTTCGACAGATCTGTTTATCAAATTTTGTATATGCAAGGCGTTTACTTAGATTTTATAAAATTGCAAAGTTAATGTCAAATTAAGAGAATTTGAATAAATTAACATATAAACAAACTTGAAGTTTGCAAATTTTTATTTATTTCAAAATATGATGGTGTGCATTATTCAAAATAGCAGAAGAACTTCAACAGGGTTGTTTTTGTTACATTGTAATAGTTCCTCTCTTTGTTAATATCTTTATTTTCTGTTATAAGTTTTATAATATATAATTACAAAATTACGCACTCGAAAAGATAATTTCGAATGAGAAACATGTTCTTTTATTCAAGCTATGAATATTTAATATCTATTATTTACAATAATTTATTTTAGTTAAACTCTTTAAACATGTCAAAATTATAGTTAAAACTATATAATTAATTCATTTTTGCCAACGTACTCGGATTCGAGTGAGTAGAATAATTGTTGAGAGTTCGTGTATTTAACCCCAAGTCGATCTTCACATCTTTAATTCGAATACCCCTTGACAACATTGATTTTTTTTTACTTCAGTTATAAATTCAGCATCAGTAAGTAACATCATCTATCTACATCTAACTTTCTGACACTAAATTATTCACTTCATTTATTCATTCGATGTATTTCATAGCTTCAATCTAATCCACATGACTCAAGTATCGCTTAACGTGCGGGCTTTCATTTTAAATTTTCTCGAGGTTAGTAGAAGAAGAAATTGCAATAGAGCCTACAATATAATTTCTTAATCTCTGCACCCTTATATGGCCGTATTGGTCTAATGATCATGTTTGCGAATTCGCGACTTTCGATGCTTTTATCGAGTCATAGGTTCGAGCTCTGATATCATTATTGATCCACCCTGTAGTGAAGCTTGGATGCTAGGAAAATGGGGAGCTGATTCAGGCATAATCCTAGTCGCCTTGAACATGGTTCAAATGATTTCTTCGCCAATACTCCTCATGTTATTTGAAATTATGACGCTAATAAATCAATCGATCTCTATGGCGGTATGAACGAGTTGAAAAAAAAAAGTGTTTTGAAGACAATTGCATAACTGTCATATTAAAGTTAAAAAAATAAATGTTTTTATTTCTTCCCTACGCCACTATAAATTGCTTTCAAAAGAGTTACCTAACAGTACAATTCTTCCTCAATTCCATTACGTAAGAGTTACGTGCGAAGCTGAAAGCAAGTAATTAGATAAGTGTTTTTCTTCTCAGAATGTTATTGATTGTATTAGAAACATTTTCGAAACGTACATTTATGAAGGAAAGGTCTTTTCACAGCAATAAAAATGCAATTATTTATTTGCAACTGGAATAAAATTCTAATTATTAGTTGATGAAGCTGAATTATCATACAATAGTGACAAAATACAGCATCAGAGAAAAAAATATTTAATGCAAAACGTGGTTAGTAATTTCAAAGAAAAAATATTCGTAAAATAAAGTATGATAATATACACAAACAAATGATTTTAATTCTTCATCTATCTCTATCTAGTATTTCTATAAACTAAATAAGACCCAACAAATTAAGAAAAGAGAATAATAATTTTAATGTCGGAATATATGAAACTAGGATGACAGAACAACTTTTTTCTTCTTTTTAATAGTTCAAAAAATTCGCAGATATTACCTAAAATTAAGTAATTTAAAAGGGTGTATATCTTAGTGATGTGACAAAAAGGTTCGGAAATTGTACACATAATTTAATGAAAAAAATACAACTATATTCAACACCCACAATTTGTTATGAATAATCAAGTGAATAAAACTTAAAGATCACGATTTGTCACTCAAAAATGTTGCATTATTAGGTTATAAATAGCGACATTTGGATTTCATTCAACAATTTATATCATTTAGCTAATATTTTGAATGGATGAACACTGATTGTGGCATTACGTGGGGATTTTAGAATTGATATTAAAACGAGCTGTGGACAGTATTATTCATTTATTCTACTCTGCTAATTGAGAGACATATTTTCTTCTTCTCCTGTAAGAACGAAATAACTCACTCTTACATATACCGCTAAACAACTATAAGTTTGGAGATTAGTTGTCCCACAGGGACGTAACAACTCCCTGTTTTGAAACTGTAGATTTCTTCCTTTTTCAGCATTGTAAAATAAAATTCAATAACATGATACAATGAAAATAATAAATTAATATACATATTTACTATGATAAGCTATATACTAATTACAGTTTATAAATTCGTATAAAAGAGGTCAATTAATGATTGGTATGAAACACATTTGACTGATGCCATTCTTAAAAATACCACCAGACATTGTTTTCACAAATATTACTCTGAATTTTCCATCAGATCCTTTGATTATTCCATGTACACAAACCCTCCACACAACTTCCATTTATAAAGTGGCACATTATTATCTTTAAGTAAGCACCATGTCATTTGGATTTTCATTACCTTTCGTAAATTCCCATTTATTTCCTTATTGTAAATGATTTAACTCTTCTCTGCTCCAATTCATCTAAACCATTTGCCTTAATTTCGTTTTTCTTTCCCATTACTATCAATAAATCTTTGTCCCCGGATTGAAATTATTGAGCGACTTTTCAAGAAATACCCAGGATTTAATACATTAAAATCATTAGGATCGGTTGACATATGTACAATAGGTCTGATACTGCTTTTCAATCTGTATTGTTACTGTCGAGTATTCCTCAAATATAATGTTAATGGATCCAACAGTTCTTAAATGGTGTGTAAATAATTTTACTTCCAATTTCCTCAATCCTCCAAAATTTGCAGAACATGGTAGAATGAATTTCCCCCTAAGGGAATGAATACTTTGCTACAAGATCAGGAGTGTAGTATTTTGTTATCTTATATATTTATTTTCTCTCAGAATTTGCTCGAATAAAGTTCTTAGCATTACCTGAAAAAACAATTAATGCAGAAATTATAGCGTTTGAAGTAAGAACGGTCATAACTTTTAAATCACTTTAGTACTAAAACAAACAAAGATCGAGACATATATATATACCTTTTGAAATGTAACCTCACTTTGCAATTGTACTTAATAGAAAAAATATCACATAAATTGATTCCGCAATTATAGAATAAACAAATGAGTTTGACTCTTTCAGCAGGTAGGTTTCCCTTGTAACTGTTCTCAGAAATGGTCTTACTTTTTATACAAGCAACACATTAGCTATCAATTTTTCTAGTAAAATCTCACGTTCCTATAGGCAGAATTCTTATTTAACAAATTGCAACAAAGTTTGAAGACATAGTGTAAATACATTTTATGTAAGCTTTGCGTAGTATAATTTTAGTAAGTCTATGCCTAGATGGTAATAGTTTTGGGTGTATGATATTTTCATTAGCACTGGCATTTTTTAAATAACCACTTTCTCGAAAAATTTCATTTGTATCTAAAAAGGTAGTAAAGTTACTTATTTTATTGTGCTAAATACGTATTTTTGACTAAACATGCAATTTCTTCAGAAAACTCATTTAATTGTGTCGATCTTACCAAAACATTCCACGCACGTTTCAACTCTACAGTAATTAAACTGCATACATTTAGCTCCTTTGGATTCTTAATAATATAATAAAACTCGCAATTATACTTTTAACAAACAATAAATGTTAGTGAAATTTGTACTAATAATTAGAGAGAGAATTATATCAACAAATTCTTCTTCATAATTTACAAATAAGACCGGTTGAACAAAGTTTTCTATTCACTATTATAAGTACAATCTAATGAATTAGCGTAGTCATTTAAAAATGGAATGTCTAAGTTCAAACAAATTGGGCCATGGCACCATAGACCAGGGCTTCTTAAACTATGGGTCGCGACCCCAAATGGGGTCGCGTAGCAAAATTCTGCGGTCGCGAGAGATTTTAATGTCAAATATTTATATATACCATTTTATAACATCACTAGAGTTGGCGGAATACAGTGGACTTGCAGCGTCTAGACACGCGCATTTGTTGAAGGTTTTGAGCTATCTCCACCGACAGCAGTAAACGATCGCTATTATTATACATTGTGGCTATATACTGTGGCTATACATTGTTAGTGCGTTTGTCGGTATCATACATGTTGAATAAACCGCCCGCCGCTGACTTCCCACTCTGACCGCCACCTCTAAATATCACACACAATCAAAGGGAGGAATGCGCGCGCGTACACACGTGCAACCTGCAGCTAAACAATGATTCATGTATGGGGTCGTCAAGTTTTGTATGGGGTCGTCAAGAAACTCGCAATCATAAATGGGGTCGTGAATGACAAAAGTTTAAGAAGCCCTGCCATAGACAGTTCTTCATTAACTACTTAATTAATGCGCTATACAATTTTATGTTTGAAGTATTGCTGAAAGACGGAATTAATCTCCTATCATAGTCAAGGCACAATGATTTTATCAATTTTAATATACTGGACACAAAAGGAAGAGTGCGAATTCAAACTAAAACAACCTTAGACTCACTTCACATGTATGTGGTTGAAAACAATCTTGGAAATTCCCCCTTGAAACAAGGCGAGCTTAAAGTAGAGCAGCAAATAACTCTAGACGAAGTATTTTGGGAGAAGAATGCGACTCGGGATTTGCAGTTAATTTACTTCAGGCAAATTATCTAAAATTTAAACTGATTTTTAATTCATTCTGTGGTATTGGATCATTCCAATTTAGTTTTAACTGCCACATTTTTCTGAAGAAAGAATTTTTGTCTTATGATAACTGGACCGATTAGACCGATTAGTCTTCACGCTGGGTAAATCCTTTTCATGGTTGTACTGTAACTTTAAAGCTAAAAAAAGTTGATATAACAGGCCAAATATTTCTAATGTAAATAGATATGATGTAAAGATATGATCTTCAGTTTTACTGTCAATTAAAGAGTTTTAATGATTAGATATTCATTTGAGTTACTACGTGCCCCTGTTTCCAGGAGCTGAATCAATTGAAATTATTAGTCCTTTAATTCCTTCAAAATATCGAAACCTAATAAAATATCAATTATGTAGGTAATATTAAGCACCACTGGAGATGACCGAGGAAACCTTTTCTGGTCACCTTCAGCTAATGCATTTCGAGTTCTTGAAGCCAAAAATTGTTCATAACTGATTGATAGGTTACAGTTTTAAATCTATGAGTCTCCACAGAAGCAAACAAACTTCGTTTTCACACTAATTCCAGCAAATTTTTACCTGATTTATCAATGAGAATTTGCTTGTACATCCCTTTATAGATATTCGGAAAGCTTATTTAGGCAAATGGAACTTTGTGTTATTATAAAAAAGAAAAAACAGCTGTTGTTGTCTGCTTCCGTAATTCAGTAATATGGAATTCAAAGAAATTCTAATGTACTTGATTTTTATGATGCTTCAAACACAACGCCAAAGTGGGATGTATGTGCTTTCTGCCAAAAAAATTGCATGGTGGGGAATATAATAGTCCTTCTCATTAGATATCTCATTATTAATGACTATTTTCATATAACTAAGGGAAAGATATTCTTTCATGAAAAGCTTTTACAATGTTGCTATCATTTTAATTTTATCTAACTTTCTCCATAGTAAATTTAAAAGTCATTCTTTTATTACCTTTGTGGTTCACAAGCTGTCTTTTTTCCTCTAACATTGAAAATTTTATCATAAATCTTTCTGTTTCTGTTCTTTTGTGTATAGCACGAAATGCTCCTCTCAATATTTCTTTTCGAACAAATTTAAATCACTATCCCCATAGAATGATTTTAACTCTAAGCACATGTTGACAGCTATATCTAAATTTTCACGTTCTTAAGTCAGGCCAGAAAAATAATATGATTCAGTATTCTTGATAAATCTTGTGACTAAATACCTATACACAATATTTTTGAACAACAGAGAACCTTCAAATAATTGAAATTGTTTTGCTTTAAGAAACTGAAAAAATAACACACTGATTTTACAGGGAATATGAAATGTTGGATCATCAAACGTATATTTCATAGAAAAATTAATGTTTGATATATCACACTGATTATCCTGCTTTAATACAGGCAAAATAAAATAATGTAATACGAGGCAAAATAAAATAATGATAAATGATAAAGATCTATAAAAATCACTATACCGGATTGATAATTTTGCGTTTGTCTTGTTTTTCATAAAAAATTACCTCAATTTATACAAGATATTGAATTGTTGATTCTTTTCTTATTTAATCGTAATAACTCGTGCAGTTACAATATGTACACTAGAGCTCGAATCTAACATATTATTCACTTCTTTTTTATTACGAAACTGATTCTCAATGTATAAGCCTATAATACAGAACAAACGACTTAGATTTAATTTAGTAGTTAATGAGGGTTGCGCAATGGCGCCATGTGTTCTTTGCTCTGGCAGGAAATATGATGATTCAATCACTTCAGAATTCTCAATGATCAGACGAATTTGTTCTGATTTAGTTTCAATGGAAATATGTATTAAAAAATTGTGACCTGATTATTTTTTTTTTTGAAATTTTAGCAGAAGACTGTTGAACTGCAGGGTGCACTGTGCACTATTAAGCAATTTCTAAATAATTTATTTCCGTTTAATATTTCCTTACTTTTAGAAGCACTTAAATACAAAAATTTAGAGCATACATTGAATGGATGCTCAGCGTGACGCAATGTGCAAGATTTTATACGGGATTTTGTTTTACTCTGATTAAGCAGCAAATTATTGTCTTTGTTTGATATATTTTAGTTCTTGCTATAACATTTTGTGGTTGGATTTTTATTTTTGTGATCTAAAAGGATTGATCTTGAATGTAAAAATTGAAGGAGTTCCTTTAAAAAAAAGGAACCACTTTTTCATTTATGGACAATTCATATGACTTCCAAGTTTCATTATCTAATTTTTGTAAAATAGTATTCTCTAAAATGGGATTTGTTAAGTTTGTTAAAATCCAACTTCAGAACATTTAATACTCGTAATTTTTTGTTTGCAATATCATTAATTAACCTTAACCATACTGATCATTCAAAATTAATTTTTTTCAAGTTTTAGCATATAATAAGTATGATTACTTACAACTGCATGCTTATTTCGTATCTTTCCTCCAACGCTGTAAATAACGATTTGAATGAATCATTACTCTTTTAGCTAAATTTCTTTTCATTCAGTAAAGCGATCTTCAAATAGAATAAATTTTTATCATCAGATGAACTTTTATTATTACATAATAAATTAGTAAATTATATTTTAAAATTTACAAATCTTTCAATTTGGTCAGTAAAAATGGTAATGGTATTTTTGGTCTATTTGATGAAATTTCTTCTTAATTATTATTTAATAAATGATAACTTTGCGTAAAAGTATTAGTATTTTGACAATTAGAGGAATTATCGTTAAAATTAGTTTTAATAATGGATGATTTTGGACTTATCTATATTTCCTAAACTGTTTACCGGGCTGAGAAAGCGATACTTCCGTTTCCTCTGAATAATTTTCTTTCACAGTCAATTAATAATTCTCTTTGAGATTCTCGAACTTGATTTGACTTTTCAGAGAGGTGTCTATTGAACGTGTTCTGCTGCTATGACTACATTGTCTTCATTTACTGTACCACAGATTTTCTTTATATGTATTTTTTTGTTACTGGGATTAGAGTTAAGAGTGATTATTTCAGAATGAGACATATTTTTTTCGGAAAAAAAAAACTAACTTATTTTAATCTATAAATTGCTGTTTAACTGACCAGGTCGCTAGGACCAAAATGGTTTGGAGGTAGCGTAGAATTTTTTGAATTATATTAAGACGACCTATGGATTACATTATCCATATATTCTACTCTGCTATTTGAGAGTCATCTTAGAAGTTCTCTTAAAATACTATATTGACTCACTCTTTTTATGCCTCTAGAGAGCTATAAGCTTGGAAATCCATCATGTAGTGACGCAGCAACACACGTTACAAGGAAGGGCTAAAATAATTATACAAATAACTAATAAAATAGTGTACTGTTCGTTTATCAATCCACAGACAAACAGTCCGCTTGCCAAGTTGAAAAGGCTAGTTACAGGACATCTCTCGTGAGTTGTCTGCGGATTCCTTGGTTTGACCCTGACCTTTGTTCCCATTGAACCTTCATCAGCCGCATGCCATAAATATTTTAAGATCTACACATTAATGTCATATTTCTTCAGAAAATTGGAAAATCTACCAAAAGAACTAATAATTTGTTAATAAAAGTAAATAGCGATCGATGTTTATCGACACTATCGTTATTCATTGGCTGTAAACTGTCTTCACCTATTAACAATGAGTCCAATCAAAATTTGGAACACCTTTCCAAACAGTAAAATCTTTCCGGTTTTCATTAGTGTATGTGCGAATCAGTTTTGATTTATTAATCATAAATTTAGGAACATACCAAAAATACACAATTTTTCACTTGAGCATAAAAACTTTTTGAAACTCTTTCATCATTACAGTAAAAGAAGATGAAACATGAAACTCATTTTACACCGTAAGAAAGGGATTGATTCAGAAATTAATTATATTATAAGGTATGTTACGCATTAAATGATAGTGGAGTCACAATATAAAATAGATTTTTAAGTGTTTTGTTACGGGAAGATATCTTGTAATTTTAAGTCCTATTTCTTAACAATACGTGATAACAAACTTGAATGTTTGAAAGAGCGACGAGATGAGATTGAAAATTGAGTGGAAATATACCTCTCTTCAGGATGCTTCCACACCCATACGCAGTTATCACATGCCCCCTAAACGAACCGACTTCCATCACTAAACACCACGTTTCGCCAGTAAGTGGCATTTCACGCCGATCTTGCTTGGTACTCCTACAGACTGAGTCGCTAACATTCGGGTTTTAAGGGCCTTACTTGCAAAGAGTACTCGGAATACAGATTCAATTCCGTAAGGCACCTTTATATGTTTTGTCGAATAACTGGCAGCCTACATACGAGATTATATCTCTTATTATTTTATTGTGGAACGAGTCACTGTGGGATTCAAGAGCTCTTGCCACATGATTCGTCGTTCATTTAGCCTCTTCCTCCCTCTAGTTGCTCCAGATCCAGTTCTCTGGATGTGAGTACCACCTCGTGCTCATTGCTCCGAACATTTTCTAATGGCTCATTCCTACCGACCGACCTAGCAAGCAACACGGTGCTTCAACCAGCCTGAGGTTCTCATACTGATGATTAGTCTCCAATCAAATTCACTTAACTGTCTGAAATGTCTTCTCATGCATTTGACAGGCATTCTTCGCATATTTAAGTTCACCAAGAGTTGGAATGTAGTCTCTACATTTATGGATCTTCCACTATTCGACGGTTAGCACAAGATTCATTTTATGATTACAATACCACTGCAGGGTGTATGATCATGCGGATTGGCAACAAACTTGGATCATATTCATATCGTACATCATTCGATTACTGCTTTGTAAAGTTTCACATTAATCTTTTTCCAAACTGAATATAATTTTAACTTTTTTAAATTGGATAATTTTCTTCATTTTTTTTTACTTATTCAAAAAGACACAAAAATGTGTAACTTTAAGTACTTTTTCGTGAAAAATATCATATTCATTCTATAGTTCCAATGCATCTATGAGCTTACGAATATTATTCACTGTATTTAATACAATTACCAGTATAAAACGAGCTTAAATTTCTATTCATAATATTTTGATGTAAATTTTCTTATGATTATTCAAAATATTCGACAATGTTTGATTAGTGCAATTTTCAGAGTTGCTCATAACATTAGGTATATATTACTTTCTTGATTCTAAATTTTCAAAATGTATAATAATAAATATTTGAATTATTAATATATATAAATATAGATACAAAAAGGGAAATTCAAATACATCTAAATTTGTAATTATTTGGATTTTGTATGTGTCGGAACTATTAAATTAAAAATTTCCTCTAATTGTTTCCAATTATTTAGGAAATATGTAAGGTTAAGTATCCGATGTCAGAATGATAAGGAAAAGTATATATATATATATATATATATATATATATATATATATATATATTACTTCATTTAAGTTTACAAAATGAAATTCCACATAACTAGAGTTAAAACAAAACATTCGCTGTCTTAATACAAAAGAAATTGGGGAGAATTACTATCACACATCCATGTCTTAGACATAGCAGTAATTTGGTACAGCACGAAATGAGCTTTCTCATAGCCTATCACTTGATTAGTTGTAAGAGGTTATTATTATAGCTATAAACACTATTTTAGAATTGTTTTAAAAGAACTAACAGCATTCATAGAAAATAAACGTTTTGATAATAATTATGAAACAAAACGTTTTAATATTTTTCGCGAAAAAGTTAGACTTTTTCATCTACTTCAATGAAAAGATATACATCCGAAAGATCAAAAAATAGCCTAGAGTTCTGCAGAATTATATTTTCACCCTGAATTTCGAAAACATACTAAAATATTATTTAAAAATCAAATACCCCCAATCGGATCATTAATGCAGATATAAATTATTTTTAAAAAAATGGAAGAGAAATTTATAATTGCCTGAAAACTTCATGAAGTATTGCCATTTTCATTTTGGCATGCAAATCTCTAAAATATTATAGATATGAGAAGAAAAAATAGTAATTATATATAGTTAATGTTTTGTTCAAGCAATTGATATTTTCGATAGATGTAAGATTTAATTTTCAGATTAATGTTTGCGAGAAATAATCTAATTCTCGAAAACATGATATTTATACCATATTCTCAATTTTAATCTGCAAATTTTGGATTACGTTTGAAGAAAACTCTTTATTATTTAAATACCGATAAACATAGATAATGAAACCATAATATACTCTTTTTAATTTAAGACATTTACATCAATTTCATACAGGTGTTATGAAGACTATAAAAATTATGATGAATGCCTTTTTTTAACTTCTGCTGTTATTTATGTAATTAGAATGTAGTCTCACAAAATGCATTTGACGGCCCTTTTTGTGATAATAAAATCAAATTTTCATAATTTTTGAAATTTCTGTTAACGAGAATCGATGCCATTCACATAACGAAGGGATATAATGTAAATTACACAGTTATGGAAATCTCTGATTTACCAGATTCAGAATGATGTGTCAGAGGTCATTTTCCTCTCGAATAGCGTGGGAAGTATATTAAATCTGACTAACAGTGGTATTTCAAGTCATCCGGTTTCGTGATTCACCACCATGTCCTACCTTCCGGAAGAGTGACGTCCTTATTTTCTGCATTAATAATCCGATATAGTAGAAATGGATTTAGGAAGGGCAGTAGAGTCGCATACATTTACACAAGAGTCAATATCAGTGTGTACACAAATCTGTGGTTCACAAATGTGAATGGAATACTAAACACGTATTATTTCGAAAACGGTACTGAATTAAACAGCACCTTCTACCCATTTACTTCAGCCATTGTTTACAGACCTTTTACCGGCTGAGAGTGTGAGGATAAATTTGTTTGAAGAGCTTACTTTAGTAGGACAGGTTAGGGGTTAAATAAAATGTTATCATAGTTCTGTAAAGAACATTTTATTTTTATTTATTTAAACAAAATGAATAATACCTACAAGCAAAAATACATTCTTGAAATACGTAAAAAACTAGTATGAAAGTTATCATTAATTCCCAGGTGATAGTTACAAACCAGAACAACTATATATAATTGTGTCCAGTGTTAGTAGGTGCACATAGTAGCAGGGTTGTCATGATTAGGAGCACGTGAGCAATATTTCTTTTGGTGAGTCATGGATTTGAGTCCTTATACCACTAAAGGTTCTCCATATAAAGAGGCTGATGCACGTTAACTGTGTCTAGGCTCAGTTTTCTAGCATTTTGGCCGATTCATTTGTTAGTATCTTTGTTAGTCTAGTTTTCTTTTTTTCCCGGGTAATTTATTTTCTTCTCTGAATTCGGCTAATTCGCCTTCCTGATATGCTAGTAAATTTATTCTAATCTGACATTCCTTCTTGTTATTAAACATTTGCATTTATTTTATTCATTTTTACTAATATCTAGATAACGATGCATATGTTTGGCACTGGATATTCAGATTTGACTTTTGTGCCATAAACCTCGACTTTTACTCACTGAATTGGTTGGTGTGAGAGTTGGTGTTTATTAACACCTGTAAGGATGTTACATCCCATAAGAGACAGTTTTGAATTTCCCAAAGATCTGACATCTGTAAGGTCAAGTCTCGTACATCATTTTTAAGATTTCACGTAAAACAGAAGTGTTACCTAATCTTTCAAATACATCAAAGATACATTTAAATCAGTATCTATTTAGAAAATTAAGGGACACCACTAAGTAGTTGATTAAGAGTAAAACGCTAAGTTTGGATGATTTTTCTTTATTCTCTATATATAAACACTGAAATAAAGAGAAATAAAATTAGATTACTTATAATTTAGTATTGAGAGAGACGTTATAAATTGAGACTAAAAAGTATTAAAATACAAAAGATAGGAAATGATACGAAACAATTATTCCAAATTTTTTATAAATCGTAGGGGAAAGGGCTAAATACATTTTTTTTTACTTTTATGAGCTATTTGATTGACAAATTTATTTTAATACTAAATATTAATATTGACCTCTTCAATTGAGAAATTTATAATGCCTATTGAACACTTTCTATTTTAT
>BMAW01112167.1:285035-302263 GCA_019974015.1 Nephila pilipes
TTTAATAATATAATTAATAAAATCTAGTAAAAGTATGTGCTTCCTTTATTTACTGAAATTAATTCTTGTGACCGCATAATTTTCCATAGTTTTGTTTGTATATAATTTTAAACAGTTTTGAATTATTTGATTGTTCGAATGAGAATAAAACTACAAAGTTATAAAAAATGGAAAATTATTATATGTTACTCACTTTATTATTTAAATAACTGATTAATAGATGTAGATTATTATTGTAGATTTTTTTTATTTTAAAATATTTCGTAACATATTTTTCATTACTAAATTATATCCTTTTTTCTTAAGTATATCCTATGGATATCTATCTACTTTTTTCTTAAGGATCCATGATAATTCTTAAATATTATATCATTTATAAAATATTTAAGAATTAACATGCATTTTACTTTATTAGTATATATTTTTGTTCATTATTAAAAGTGTTCAAATAATTGCTGGAAAAACAATACTTTATATTTAATCTATTCAAAAAAAATTCACCTTTAACTATTAAAACGTTTCAATCTCAGACAACTGTCACAAAACTTTAATCCACACATTCACCTAAAAATAAATTTTAATTCATTATCTTATTTATACTAATAAAATTACATTTTTTGAATAAAAATAAATATATTTTGAGAATATGTTTATTCAAAAAATTTCCAGATGTTAATATAATAAAGGATTCTCACTAATTTTTTTTCAATTAATTTAATGTAAACATCGCTTATCATCATCGAACAATTAACTAAAATTTAGATATTAAATTATTATACTAAAAACAGTTATTGAATTTACACGGATGTAATTGCTTAATTCTTCATAGATCAGTTTGATAAATATAGATCATTTTCCTTCTCCATTTTCTTCATATTAACCTAAGAAACTGAAGACGAAAATTGCAAAATTCTTAGTTTTAAACGCTCGGATAAATGATCGTTTCAAAAATACTTTTATTTCCTTCAATGTAACAGAAGGAACTTTTTATTTTCCTATTTTTATATCTATCAGAATGTTTTGTCTTTAAAATTAGTAAAAAAAGTTAAAGATGTTTTATTATATTGAAACTACTATTAAATTAAGTTGTTTTAAACTATAATGTTTCTTATTTTCTTCTGAAAAAAAATATTGCATTTCGAAACCTGAAATAAATTTCTTTAATTTTTTAAACGCATAGTTCTCTGAATGTTTCAAATAAAAATTTATTTTTTAAATTTAATTTTTGATTGCATTTGCAGCATTTTCCATTACTGTAAATGTTTATGTTTCTTAAAGTTTAATTTTACAAGATGAGTTTAGAATAATTAATAATGCAATGCAATATTGTTTTAAGCTGTGCATCTTTTTAACTTGTTTCTTTCTAGTAAATAGTCTTACTGCTTTTTAATAAAATTCTATTTACATTTTCGTGAAAAGAGAAGGAATTTTGAAATAACATGCTATTTCTGATTTAATGCCTACATTAATTGACATCTATTTAGTTCCTCGCGACAAGTTAATTTTAATTTTTTGTTTACAAAATTATGCTCATAAGAATACGATTACACTTTGGTAAGACATTTAATCGCTAGACTATAAATACAAATATTAAACTCTTAATTTCTTAAAATTAAACGTGATAACACACATACATACACAATAATTAAATTCTCTATTTGTATCGAAATAAACACATAATCAATGTCATAACTATAAGAAAAAGTACATTCCTTTAAATACACATATGTACACACACTTATATATATATAACACATCGATCAATAACTCCCGAGTCTAACATTGATACAACATTTTTTTTGCAAATTTTTTTTATTATTCATCAACATAACACCTTTTGTTAATCACCTTTTAGGGGATAAATCAACTCCAACGCTTTCCATATCTTTTTTTTTTTTTTTCGCAAGAAATCTTTTTTGTTGCGAGTAAATAGCGATAAACAGCTTAGTGAATCATCGACTCGTTGCTGTTTTTGTTCCATCGAAAGCAATCACGGCACCCACTTGGAAAAAACCTTTTTCACTTCACTTCAAAAAACCTTTTTCTGGTCCGATCGACTTAAAATTTTGACACGTTTCAAGCAAAGGTTAGTACTCTAGAAAGACCTGGTTACTGGTTTACTACGAGCGCCATCTCTGGGTTAGTCTCGGGAGTTATTGATCGATGTGTTTATATATATATACTCATGTTCATAAATTAAAGATAATTTCGAAATCACACAGACATGGAAATGTAAAGAAAAAAATTTCTCGTTATCTTCAAGAATGATATGCATATTACAGGAAGTCATCAGATGACGCCAATAGTGCATAAGAATGAAGAGAGTGTATGGGAAGTGTATAGAAGGAGTGGTATCAAAGAAATAAAATGGTTCTCGAGGGTCTGTTAGCCTCTTAGTGCCCCCAACCGAATAGTTATGACAAAGAGAATGCATGTGAACGATTTTTTACGAGTTAGAATTATTCGCCAACCGGAATGTGGACGTAGTCAGATGAGAGAATCTCAGGAATTTGGAATAGCCCAAAATGTCTTCTCTCCACTTTGGCAATTATTATAGTATATATATTTACCCAATTATAGTATATATATTTACCCAATCACAACACCGAATGAGGACCGGTAATAGGCAGAAACTGCAAAAAGAAACAGACGGAGCACAGCATCAGACATTTATCGTCATCTACCTTCTGCCACTTGTACGACAGTTTCCAGGCAAACTGTGTACAGGCGTTTCAGGGAATATTTATAGGTCAATTAGATATATTGATCTATAAAAACCAATGCCTATACCAGAACACTTCTGATAGGCCTGTCGGATGTGCTTCGCTCACGGCAACTCATTTTCACCAGCAGTTAGCCTGGAGTAGAGAACAATCAATGTAGACATCGTCACAGTAGGATTGTGTGATGCTTTATAAATTCAGGTTTATCTGGTAGCCTTATTCACTTCGGACGTTTATATGGAGAAAGCCAGGTACTCGGTATCATCAAGACAACATCATTGAACGAGACATTTACGGTAGTGCAGAATTGCTCAATTGGGGTGAAATTTTACTGGGCTTCAGATCAGGTCTACATGTTAAAATCGGAATCATGACAGGCCAAATTTATTAAAATATTATTCTGAAACACCATGTACTTTTATTTAATGGTTCCATGCGCAAAGAATTTGTGATTATGAGTGACGACGCCCGTTCTCATCGAGCAAACATTAGGAAAGAATGCCTTCTATCTACGGATATCATCTGTACGGAATGGTCATTATTCAATTCTCACCTGACTTGAATCCGGTACAGTATGTGTGGGATATGCTTGGCCAACGAGTTACAGGTTATCAACTACATCTTACACGTTTACTGGAACTTCCAGGAATATTGCTTTCTGAGTGGAGTACTCTTCCCTAAGGTCAGTTCGATAATTTGATATTCCGCAACCCTAGGCGTAATACGGGGTATATTTCTTTCGCTGGGAGACATACAATGTATTTGCCATCTTACCAAACCTGTAATGATGAGTTTTTGTAAGGAAGATATATTTTGTAACTGCACCATAGAGCATAAATCATAGTTTTTATGTATAGTATCATACAAACATTATCTTTTAGTTCTATATGATTTGATTAATATAGTTCTTTTGAATAAGTCATGATTCCTTTGTTTCTGAATCTTTATTAGCTAGAGCTGGCATTATGCAGAATTTATAGATATCAGTATACATACACACGCATAAATATATATTCAGGGTGTCCAGCCTTAATGTGACCCAATAGCTAATTCCTGAACTGTTAGGTTTAGATATGCATTTCCAATTTGAAAAATGTTTTAAAAAAGTTAAAGAATGTTTTTACGTGCTTTTCGAACCAAAAAAAAAACATTTAGAAAAAAAAAACAATTACAAAAATTAAATTTTTATATGGTTCCCAGGTTCTGTCACTTGTATTTAGGAAAAGATACAATACACAAAAACAAAGTAAACACACAAGGTTTCGTTTCATTATGATAAAAACTGACCGAGTTATGCCTACATAAAGTTGAAGCAAATGAATTGCTCAGAAAAGGGGGTCCTATATAATTAATTTTAGAGAACAGTAATTCACTACCTATAGAAAGAGCAAAATAAAAACATCATAGTAATATTAAAACATCGTAGTAAACATCATCGATTGACAATTTATATTACTGCCTGCCAAACAATAAAAGTTAAATTAAAGAAATACAATTTGTACCGAAAAGATCAAAACAGCTGGTTTTAACAAATAGCAGCAAAATAATACAGGATTTGCCGTTCAAATTATAGCATAATGTGGAACTATGCGAAAATCATGAATCAGGGGCTTTATTATATCAGAATGAAAAAATTAACTTAATTAATTTTCAAAATGACTGCCTTCCGCATAAATGCAATACCGAACCCGTGTCAGAAACTCCGTATGTAGTTTCTGCAACATAGTTGGTGTCACAGACCTGCATGCCATACTGATTCAATTGATTAAATCGGTTTTACTCGTGGATTCACGCTTGTACACTCTGCTTTTTAGGAAGCCTCAGAGAAAGAAATCCAGAGGACTTAGGTCGGATGATCGAGGGGGCCACTTCTGTTGAACTCCGAAGCCGATTATTCGAGTGTCAAATGTCTGCTCCCAAAATGTACATGTTTGTTCAGATTTGTGTGCGGGTGCACCGTCATACTGGTATCACATTCGTGACAAATCTCGTAAGGAAACTCAATATTCTAAAAAATCAGCTAAAGGTCCAGATAAAATTTCGGTGTATGATTCTAATGTTAAAGGTCCGTTGAAATACATTGGGCCAATTAAGGTGCTCTTCCATATTCCACACCACACATTCACCGACCAACTTGGCACTTGGTGCCAACATTCCGTACTTGTGACCTACGCACATTAATAGTGCCTTGCCTCGAGAACTGGCATTCATCCGACCACAAAATTTCATTCAAAAAATCTGGATTTTCATCCATTGTGTTAAATGTGAAATTGTTAAAATCAAAACGATGCTCCTGGTCTCCGGGCATTAGTTCCTGCGCCAGGACTGGACGATAAGGATATGCACCATACGTATGTAATATGTTCAACACCGTCGATTTTGAGTAGGAACAAGCCTTGCTAATATCTCTAACACTACTTTCAGGATGAGCCAGGGCATATCCTAAAACATCCTCAGCGGGTATTCGCAAGCCTGAAGGTGTGGCACGAGACAAGGGAATACGTCTATGACAACTCCCAGTTTTATACAAGCGTAGAACCACACTGGCAATTGTACAATAATATGGATGTCTTCGACTGGGAAAATTAATGGCATAAAGTCTCTCTTATTTCGATTACACTGCCCATACAACAGTACCATTTTGCAGTATTCTTCATTTGTATACATCTCTTTCTCCCGTACTAGAATTCGTAATATTAGAATATGACTGTATGCAATTGCAAGCGACTACACAACAGATTTTTAACGTTCGCCATGATCACTACCGCAGCGAATAAGTCTATTGTTTTGGAACTGCTTTTTAAATGTTTTCTTCAACCAAAATATTTTATTTTGTCTATGTTTTACACGTACACAGAATAAATTTTATCTCTTAAGTACTTAATTATTGTATTATTAACGTAATGTATGTACTTTTAAATTTAGAAACGATTACATAAGAGTGACGTGCAAGAGTGAAAGTTTCCTGGTAAAGTTCCATTTAATTTCACTTTGGAGACGGCCCCTTACCAGCTTCTTGAAAGTGGCCGAGAAAATGAATGAATTGTATGATTTTCAAATTTCCATAACTCGGCCAGTTTTTATCGTGATAAAATGAAACTTTTTGTATTTACTTTGTTTTTGTGTTCTGCATCTTTTCCTAAATATAAATGATAAGACCTGGTGAACGTATAAAAATTTAATTTTTGTAATTTTTTTCTAAATGGGTTTTTTGGTTCGAAAAGCACGTAAAAACATTCTTTACCTTTTTTAAAACATTTTTCAAATTGAAAGTGCATATGTAAACCGAACGGTTCGGGAAATAGATATTGGGTCACATTAAGGCTGGACACCTTGTATATATATATATATATATATATATATATATATTAGGACATGAAAAATATATATACTTATTTTTAAGAACTAGTTAAACTTTTATTGCCCAGTTTTCATGTATATAACCATTCAAAATAAGAAATATGTAATTAATTTAGCATTAATGAATCTGACAAAATGTTATACTTATCTTTATGTAACACCAAATCCAGAATTACTATAGTTTGCGTGATTTAATTTAAAGATCCACTTGATAATTGAAAACTTTGAAAATTATGCATCGCAATATTTATCGGGTATTTACAATTTAATTAATAAAACTGAGTAAATTAAATAATCAATTAATGTTATCTGTAGTTCTAGAATAGAATAAGAATATGGAATGTATATTTCAGAACATATGTGCTATATACTTTAACATATTATATAAGGACTAAAGCTAAAAAATACGGGTAGAGAAAATAATTTTTAACATAAATATAAAAAAGAAAACTATCAAAATTTAATGAAAATTCAAAGCCTTTTTGTCTGTCTGAAATTCATGTCAAACGCATTTTTTTAAATAAAACTTGGCTGTTATATTGGGAAATTTGAACGTTGCTACGAATTTCAAATTGATTTCTTGTTAGTCTACTTCTTTTCTTTACTATTTGTGTATTTTTGTACATATATATAAGGGCTTTTGTAATTCAATTGGATCGTCGCGTATCGATTTCCTTAACTGCTAAAATAGATATTGCGAGACTATCTTTACACATACTTTTCAAAGAGTAAAATTTTTTTGTCTGAACTTTGAATGGTATACTTTTTTATGTACATATATAGATATTTTAGACTAGTAGGAGTTTTGTTTTGCTTAAATCTTTTGGTAAAAATTTCTAACTAAAAATGCATTCAATGATACTAACTCAAGTAACTAATTAAAAAAAAATTATTTATCGAATGGTTGGTTTCTAGATTTAGGAATGTCTTTTTCTTCTCGAATCCATAGTATATAAAATTCTGCCTTAAAATAATGACTTCGGTTATTTACACGATTTTTTCAGTATAGAGTGATTTTAACTGCTGATTTCCTAAGCCCATGAAATTGCTGAACATTTTAAAATGTCGCGTTGCGTCAGTTTAACTTCTAGGCAATTTCTACAGTTAAAATATTTAGCATGTATTTCCTACATCCTATTATCCTATAAATTTTCAAATCTCTAAAATGAGGTATTCTAAATCTAATAATTGAATTTGTCACAGCTCTATCCTCGTTAATTTCATATATCAGAAGATTATTTTTAATGCTCAGATTTCTCAGGTTATATTTCTAGATCACATCATAGAAAGTAAATAGGTAAAATTGCCTTGTTGAATATGGGAACATAAAAATAGTTTTATGATTCATTTTCAATTTAAGTTTTTTTTTTTTTTTTCATTTTCAATTTTCTTTGTAATGGGTTGTGAAAGACAAATTTGTCTTTTCCGAAGATTAATTGTTTACTTATAAAATACAAAATAACTTGCTTCAAAATCAGTTTTTTATTTTAGGTTTTCTTTACCATCTTTAATTAACTATTTTGATTCCACGTATAAAGTTTCAGTCTACTTATTCAGAGTAATTAATATTTTAAGAAGAGTCCCAAGCAAAAATAATTTCAAATCAATTTTTTTTTTTCAAATTAATATAATGCATGTTATTTGAAATAAATTTAAATTTTACTTTTAACTTGTTATTCTTAAGGTAATTGAAACAAAATTTAAAAGCCTAAGAAGTAATTTATAACTTTGTGATATCCTTTTATTTATGTATCTGTTTACACACATAAAAAAAACTTTTCAGATATTTATTACTATATAAAAATTTTATTTCCTCTGTTGAGAAAAATTTGATTATGTCTGAACAATCAATAACCAATTATTGTACTTACATTTGCTGACTTGTATTTATTTTTATGTATATCTTGCTTAAGATTCATAGAATTTATTGCAAAATTTATAGAATTATAACATATATATTGAATATATTAATTATAATTTCAAAATATAAGCTTACTAAACTGTTTAAAAAATTAAATTTTAAGTTATAAATTTTTCTTTAATTTTTGGAAAAGTAGTGTTTGATACTTAAAATTTGAAAGAGTGTATAAGACAAAAATTATGGGCTTTATAAGAAATAATCTTATTTTTAATGTGGAAAGTAACAGCATTATGGATAAAAATAGGCATAGAAGAAATTGCACCAGAATCCTAAAAAGAAATTTGAGAAAATGCAAATAAATATATTTTCTCTATGGTGTGGAACGTTAATTTATATGTGTAAATTTCAATATTCAAATGTTCCATTTATCAAATTTTCCTGCATAATATTTCTATGGAATCAACAATATGTCCTGTAGAGTTTAACAGCAAAATCAAAAAAAAATAATTGAAATATTTTTATGACCCAGTTACAGTAAATGTTCTTTTAGAAATTATTGTATTATTTATAAAAGTACTTTTCTTTCGAAAAAATGTTATCGAGTTCTTAAAAATATGCATTTTGCTTATAATTTGTGTTGTAAATGAGTCCTTTTATTATCAAAATGTACTTTTTTTATTAAAGTTAATTTTCATGAGTTTAAAATATTTTGTAATTTCCATATGTTTTGAAATATATAGCAATGTAAAATGCCCTATAAAGAATGGTATTCGGTAATATATTTCTTTGAATTGATGTATGAAAGTTAGGAAAGAAATTGTTAAGTACTTTTTTCAATGATAATCAAATCATATGTAATGTAAGAAATTCATAATGGACAAAAAAGATAACCGTAATATTACCATTTTATATTTATAAAAACTGTCGACAGGATGGTTTTTGAGGGTTTATTATTATATATTTTGTTTGTTCTTTAATTGAACATTTTACAAAGTATGTTAAAATTAATAGGTTGTGCTCCAAGAGTTAAGATTTATATCATGCTTATATTCCTACTTTTCATTTCATCACACGATATCTTAAGAATTAATCAATAAATTACTCTTTCAGTTAAAGAATATAATTACACAGAAGTTTTTAATGGTTTCATTTTATTATAGCATGAATGAATAAAAATTGGAAATCTTATTTTCATTTTTTAAATGGTTTAAAAGATTATGTTGCTATAATCATCATTTTTACCTATACTATTACCTATATCATCATTCATCTACATTTGAACAACATTACACAGTGAGTTAAAATTTCCCATTTCTCTTTCTAACCTGTTTTCTTTTCGAACATTCCTCGTGTATCATCGTCTATGTAGCATGACACTATAACTAACTGGTTGCCAAAGGCTCATTTTAAAATTATGCGTCATGGAAGGAAATTACCATTTATTTAATTAAAAGGAAATTAAGTCATATTAGCTTACAAAATTCATTTACTTTTTAACCGAAATGCTTAAGTGTGTGCATTATTATTTATAACATGACAATACATAATTGAATATAAATTAAACATTCTTAATTATTCATTTTAAAATATTGCGCGAATCAGATGTATTTTACAAGTTGCTCTGAATCAAGGATATATTTAAGTTTTTATTTTCAATTAAGACATTTATTATAAGTTTAACTATTGATTAAAAACTTGAGTTGTATTTAATTATGAATTTTTGACTATCTGGTAAGACTTTTCATTAGAATAAATAAGTATTTCATTTATCAATAGAGAAAGGGAGTTAAAAATATTCCGATATTAAATATCCTTTTTCCAGAAATATAACTACGTCTGTATTCTCAATTAAATATTAATTACCGGATCCTGAATTGTGAAGTTTTGTTGAAGTCACACAATACTGCTTATGAAATGCTATTTTGTTATTTTTTTCTTCATACTTGGGAAATAATGTTCTTTTATCTAGGATGCACCAATAAACTAATTACAAAAAGAAGTATTTCTCATTTCTTAAGGTTCGCTTATTTATTAACATAATAGGAAGCCATATAACAAAACAACCATTCATTAACATGCCTCGAAGTAAATATTAGAATATAATTAATCAACCTCTACTTAGTTCATATTAATTACGAGATAAAATGGATATATTATATTATACACTTTACAGTAAGCAAAGTAATTACAGACATATTCAGTTCCTTTAATGCGTTCTCTTAACCATACTTACTTAT
Source organism: Nephila pilipes (assembly GCA_019974015.1). NCBI lineage: Eukaryota > Metazoa > Arthropoda > Arachnida > Araneae > Nephilidae > Nephila > Nephila pilipes. The sequence goes on from BMAW01112167.1 coordinate 295,217, forward strand.
CATTTTATAAAAAAAACTTATATTAATGAATTGTGATTAAGCGTTATTGTAGTAACTAATTATTAATAACTTAGTGAAAGTTCACTACAATATTTTATTTACTATAGTGTATCTTACGAAAAGAATTAATTTTGTAAGAAAATTTAAGTGAAATTTGAAAAATGTGTCTTTGTATCATAAAGTTACTTTAATAAGAGACAATTATTTCCAAACATTGAAAAACACTTATGAGCACATATTTATATTCCATTGTTTTTATGAGAAATATAGCTACAGCTTACATAAAACCATTGTTATTAATTAATTTTTCTCCGGATCTGCAGAAATTGAAAATTTATTTATGACTGAAGATACACTTAAAAAGGGCAAACATTGTTTTCTAAAATTACATAAGCGTACAGAAAAGAAAAGAAAAGAGAAACATGTTTTACATAAAAGTTTAAAATATGCTGTATGTTTTTTCTTCATTTGTGTAGAAATTTTTTTTAAAAATATTTGTTATCTGTATTTTAATGAAACCCTTTTTTATGGTTAATTTTACTTTAAAAAAGTAATTTTGGTGGGGTACATTTTCCTCAACATTTCTAATAAACATACGCTTAAAATTTTTATTAAAAGTACTACTTAAGCTCTACATTCTTTCTGACAATCTTTCAATGTAAAGAATTTCAGTTTCTAGAGATAAATTAAGATTCATTTTCTTCACTTCTGAATTCTTGTAAGAAAATCCATCTGGTACGTCTTATATTTGTAAATTTTAGTTAAACATCTAATAGTACAGTAGACTCTCACATTTACACTTATATATACATTAAGAGCACAAATGATGCATTACTGATATTAATTTCGATTTTTTTGGTTAATAAGAATGTTGCCGAGAATGAATCCAAATTTTTTTTAATGTTCTAGATACGTAAAAACCACATTTTGAAAAAATTACAAATATGTATTTTTTTCTATAACATTGCACAAGTTTGGATATAGTTTTAAAACTATTTCTTGCGTTCCTTTTAACCCATCATGAAATACATTTATGGAACAATCGCAGTCACCTTACATACAAGTAGGTTCAATTACCTTGAAAGAAGATTATGCGACACACACACACACACATATATATATATATTGCAAAGATATTGACCATCTATGTGAACTGCGATTTATTTTCAAATTCATTTCACAACTTTACATCCAAATAGTCAGAAGGTTACAGGTCGAGCTCTCTGTAAAGGTTACAGTTACCTTCACCTCAGTTTAGAATTTTTATGCATTCTTTGGACCTTTTCACTCTTTTACAACTTCTTTATTTTGTACAACCTATAAACTCATAGCCAAGTAATTAAATTGACTGAACACCTTAAAAATACAATATTTTGACAAGATATCGATTTTATATTTTTGATTTCATTTTAAAATTAAATATATTAGCATTCTATTTTTGAATTTCATAGGAACTTTACAATTGAATTTCTAGGTTTGAGAATAATCTGTTTAATAATGAGATTTCTGTAGAAGTTATTAAATATCCTTATGATTTTTATGTTTTAACGAATTCAATTCACATGTATTTATAAATTACGTTTGATTAACTAGTTTCACCAGGTAACCTCAATAAAATTATTCATAAGAAACTGTGACTATATAACCAAATGTGCACGAGTGTTTTAATAAAATTTTGAATTTGTTCGTATTTCATTACCTTTCACTAAATCTGACTTAAATATTTGAAATTTTTAATTACATTATTTTTATGCACATTTTTTTAAAATGTCAAGTACGGAAGATACTTGCATTATTATAAAAAGAGCTGGGACATTTGACTTTACATTTTTATAATTATTTTATTATTTCTTCTTAATGACGTTAAATTTGCATTTTTAATAGCTACAGTTAAAAATGTTAATGTTAACTTACCATAAATTTCCGTTTGGTGCTCAATAACTGTTTGACTTAATATAATAATTATTTTTTTTCTCATAAATATCTGAATATTTTAATATTATTTTCAATTTTTAATATAACCGTAAACTAATACGAAAATAACCTTACGTAGCAAAATATAATTACTCTCTATAAGGGTATTATTGTAAGCCAAATGTAATAAAAGTTTATTATACATTCAATTAAGACCTTTGTCACTTCTCTTAATTATTTCGTATATTGTACATTCACATGAAGAATTAGTCTCAATGTTTATATAATTATTTATGGTATAGAGAAATAACATAATTATTGAGTTAACAGGGACTTTTAAGGCATTTGTGAATACATTAATTTAATCTGTAAGGAGGAATTGTCACGTATTTCCCTTCAAATAAAATATTTGTCAGTCATATAACATTAAACATAATTTTAAAACCTCTTCTAGTAAATGAATCTCTAATCTTAACCTTATATAAATTAAATTAGAAATATTGAAGTTTATGGTATTGATAGCATTTATAAACAGCAGAGATTTGTAATAGAGTAGGAGATATTGGAAGATCAAATCATCGATGGTAGACATTTGCGTAAACAGCTCAGCAAATAGAAATTTGATTATTTAAAGTTAAAGTGGATTAATCAGCTGTGATAGGACGTGTAGTAGGACAAGTGATATTGACTTGGATCCAATTAGATAGTATCAGGTTAGTAATATTGATTATTATAACATTGATTCAGGTTGTTATAATATTGATCCTTAGGTTTAGCACCGTACAAGAAACGGTTCCACATACATAGTAACATAGATATTGACTTCAGAATATTCGAATAAAATAAATTTAATTTTCTTCATTATTTGGCAATTTCTTTAGTGATAGACATTTAGCAACTCACTTCATTGAACGAATCAAATGCAGAAATAAACCTGAGCATTCCAAACTTTTTATGAAGGTGAATTTTAGTTTTTCTTTTACATTTTAGTGATTATCTAGACTTTTGAGTAACTGAGTTTTTATGGTCGTATGATCTAATTTAAAATTAGGATTACTAGTAAAAAAATTTGCAACTGAAATAGTTCAGAAGTAAAATATAAAATGCATTTTAATTAAATTTTACTTTAATTATAGAACTTTAATATTTAACTATAGATATTTCTGAATATTTTTATCATTTATACTTTTTTAAACATGAAATATACTTATCTTCATTTGTGACGTTTTCAAACCAGGTGACTTTTATTAATATTTAACTTTACTAATTGCTATATGAGCAATTAGTAAAAATAAATATTAATTTATTTTACTAATTGATAATCCATCAGATATCATACCAGATTAACACTGGACTATAAAAAATGCCCAATTACTGGAAAATCACTGAAAATTCTCCACATGAACAAAAAAAAAGGTTATCTATTTTTAAGTAAAATTAAATTGAATATTGTTAAGAAAATTTATAAAACATACTAAATAATTAAAAACTACAAATATTTATGATTTGTATTGATACATTATATCATTCTATTGAAGTAAAAGATATCAAATAATTTTCTATGAAATTTTTGCTGCGTTACATCACCGGAATAAGGGCAAGGCTGGAAAAGTAAAGTATCGAGATAAAAGAGAGTGTACTGTATTTTGAAATATTCAGAAACGATATATGGATTTGAAAATTTCTTAAAAACAAATGCAAAAAAGGGAAAAGTACTGGAAAAACACTGAAAACATTTCAAGGCATTTTAGTAGTTGCGAAACTACAGATGCTGGAAACAGTATTTTGCTATTCCATTTTCATTTTATTCGTAAAATTCATGAAAATGCTCTAAAGCCGAATTTCCTTACTGCCTTTCAAGGGAAGCATTTCGACTACATCTAGAAGCTTCCCAGAAGTTGAACTTCACCTATAGATTTCGAGTACTGTAACAAAATCAATAAGAATATTCAATTTGTTCCTGATGTTAAGCTCTTTTCTACGGGAAAAAAAACCCATTTCCACGCTTAGAGAAGTGATGAATAAATTGACATAGGCTACAAAATGGGCCACTGAGGAAACGGATTATTGCCTTCAAGTTTATTTTCACAGTAGCTGACGTTTTTACAGTTATGGTTAATGTAATGATATTGCGCGTGATAGTTTCAGAAATTGTCCGTGTTATGAACAGGAAATGTGGTATTAGAAATGAAGAACGAGAATTGAGTAACTCTATGTAGTATTGATAACCATTGATCGTGTTTCTTTTACATGAGAAGTCCATGAATGTTACTCTCTTCGCAACCATAACTTTTCCCGGTGTCTTTTCCATCTTTGAATGGTTGCGATAGCTTAACCATGACCAATAACTCGCGAGCGTCGTTGTTTCTGTCAAGTTGAGAACTCGAGAACTGGTGAAACTAAATGCTTACCGTGTAGCGGAGCATACATTTAAATCTGTCTCCAATTCTGTCCGATGGCATGGTGTGGAAGTCTAGAGAAGGAGAAGCTTGCGCAGACGTCGTCTTCATCATTTAATCGAGGTTCAATATTACGAATTTCGTTGCCAATAGCCCTTGAGTTGCTTCCCAGAGTAATGCTAACAAACAATCAATCAAAAAAAATTTCCTGCTTGTAATCCTATCTACCAGGAGCAAATTATTGTTTTGATTATCAACTGGTTTCTAGTGTATAATGATATACACAGGTATCATTAATGGTTACAACATAACGCGTAAGTAAACAAACTTTCATTTAACTTCAAATGGAGGCCAGTTCAAAACTGACTTATTAATCAGAATCAAATTTATTTTGGTGTTTAACAACATCAATTTTCATTAGCAATACTTTATATCGTCTAAAATTGTAATTTTTGAACCACCTCCTCGAATTTGTAAACTTCTTAAAGCATTTCATATACGGAGCAATAAAAATCTATGGAGAAAAAAGTAATTTTCACATGTTTGTATAAACTTTTCAAATATTTTGATTTTACAAATCGAATTAGTTTCTTTGAACTTCTTAATTTCTAATTATTTGTTAAAGTATACAAATATTTTCTCCTTCAAATGAAATGATTAACGGGAAGTTAATAATACTTAATGGTTGTTATAATGACGAAGATGAGAAATGGAAAATTAAAATCAATATTTTGCATTAGAGTATTAAAGAATTTAAATATCAATGCCAACATATGCTTTCAAGATTATTTGTGACTTAAGATAATGTGGATGGATCACGAAATTACATTTCTGTTTATGTTTTGTCTAGCCATATGTTTCAATAAATTAAGCAATAACACGAGTTTAATGCAAATCACGAGCTGTTATCTATTAAGTTATGTCTGTTTACTTAATTACATCAGTTTAAAATATGTTAAATTTGACTTGCTTCATAATTTGTTTGCTTACTTATTATCTTTTATTATATTTTCGTATTTTGAAGAAGCACTATTTTTCTCTTCAATTTCATATCCTTAAAAATATCCCATTACAGAAAACAAAAAAAAATTAACGAAACCAAAATATATTTTATACTAATTATTTCTCATGTAATTTATAGATTTATCAAAATAAATCAGAAAAAGAAATATTTTAAAAATCCCTAGGAATTTTTCTTTCTTGGGACTCTAACTTTTACTTTCAAATATTAAAAGTTTTTTAAATAAATATTAATAAAGTATTAAAGATTAATAAAGAAAAAAATTGATAAAGAATTTTAATAAAGTATTTAAGAATTTTACGAAATTAATAAATTATTTTGAAAATTAATTGAGATATTTAAGCTCAATAAAATTAGATTTCAAAAAATAGCTTATGAGACCAAAAAAATATATGACCCTTGGGTTAAACTAGAAATAAAAAGCCCACTATTTAATGTGTTAATATTTAGAAAACAATGGTATTTAAATTACCAATTATTGAAACTTGTATTATTAAGAGACATAAATTTTAAATAATTACTTTTTTTTCATAAGAAAATAAGAATTCCTGTTTTCGGTTTTATGTTATATGAACAATAAAACGATAAAATTCGTGACTTAATAAATGATCAAAATATTTGTTACATATAACAATTATCTACAAATACAAAATAGTAAGGATATTGCAGAAAAATATCTGAAATTTCTAAACTTTAATAATGTATAGTTATGCATTGATTTTGTAATGAAAGGAATTTCAATTTGAGTCTAACATATATAACTGAATATTTCCGAAAAGTATTTTATCGCCATTGGAATTGGAGATAAAGTCTAAGGCATTCACTGACTAATCTCTTTTTTGATTGCTACGAACTTCGCATTATCAGCAACGTAGCAGTTATTGGCGATGGAACTTATTACTATAAAGTTTAGTCATGTGACGAAAATGACTCCTGAGTTGCCGCCTACCTCTTCGAGTTTCCATACCACGCCATTGGGAGAACATAGGACTTGGATAGATTTCACTTACATCAACTAAGCTACATGACAGGTCTTCGCTGACATCTGAGCTGGAAACCAAGATTACATGTAAACTACGCCACACGCGAATTTGCAACCTTGGTCACTAAGATACCTATGCCATGAATTATCGTTTAGAGTATAAAATAGTTTGATGTGTCATATTATCTGTGTCGAACAATTATTTCTGTATACGGAATGAATTTTATTTATTAGTTCGTTAAAATTTTCGTTCCTATTCCGAAAGGTTATTTCAAAAGTTATTGTTCAAATACTATGAAATACTCAAAATAAAATACTATATCCTTTGAAATAAACTGTTAACTGTAACTTTTCGTAGTGCTGTAGATAAACTATATAATAAACACGATGTTCGTTCAATAAGTCCTTAGAAAAAGGAATTATGTTAGGTAATTAAAAAAAAATCAAAATAATCTCCTTTCAGCTCTATACTTTTTTCCAAGCGTTTCTCTAATTCTTTTTAAACAATCTAAAATATATGATTTAGGAAAAACTTTAAAATAATCATCTGTTTATCAAATGTCCTCTTCAATCGATGTTAACCTTTGTCTGCCGAGATATTTTTAAGATTGGAAATAAAAATCTCCCTTAATTGGATGACAAATCCAGTGAATACGTTAGAACTCGTTATAATTCAATTTTTAACTTCATGATTTTGGCCATCGAAACTGCACGATTATTGCACTCGATAT
>BMAW01112167.1:312074-345609 GCA_019974015.1 Nephila pilipes
AAAAAAAAAAAAAAAAAAAAAAAAAAAAAAACCGAACGTGTCAAAATCAGAAACGCTGTAAGATTTTCAATTATTACAAATGAATAATTGTTAAGCTTCTATATTTCATTACTTTTCAAAAATTCTAATACATTAATAAAAATAATACCGAAAAATACAAACTTTTTTTTTAAATTCTGGTTTTTTTTTCACAATTTCAAAACCAGATATTCAGGACAGCTTACACACGATATTTTGTAATGTCATGTTTCGAAATACATCCAAATTTTAAATAAATGAACTACATCTTTCCTCAAAGAGAAGAAGAATGAGGTTTCCCCCTCAAATTAATATTTGTCAAACTTGATTTTTCGAATAATTAGTAATTAAAAGCGTCGGCACACATTTATATTTGTTCATACGCATTAGTGTCAACTGTACATTTGCACAGATACTTTTGGTTACTAATTATTTGAAGATTCAAATTAAAAAGTATCCACATGTGTAAAATCTCTTATAATTAATCTTCTGTTAAAGGATAACTGAAGTACATGTAATTAAAATCCGGACATTTTTTGTAATCTTTACAATATACAACTAGGAATTTTACAAATGCTACCCTGAAAATCTGCTTTTCAAATAACGATAAAAATATTTATGTACGTTACATACAAAGTTAAAAATTATTAATCACAAAAACTTACAATTGTATGAAAATTTAAAATATAAAATTCAAAATTTAATATATTTCATCGCCAGCATATTTTCATATATTCCGTAAATTTTTTACAAATCAGTTAAAAATCACACGTTATTAGCAAAAAGTAGGCTGAAAAATTTGATGAATATAAAATAAAAATTTTACTTGGAAGCAGAGCTGAGATGCTAAAACTTCGGTATACAAAAATTATGAGCATATCTACAATAGTTTCTGAAATAATCATTTTAAAATTCAGTTCGAAATTTGTTCGTTATATTATACGTAATATTAAATAAAGCGTCAACATAATAAAGTAATGTTTGATGTATTCACAGATTATTAAAAATAGATATAAGTGACATTATCGCAAATGTTAACAATTTTATAATTTTAAATTAAATTGTACACTGTTATCATATTGGTGTAAAAGATATAAAACTTGCGTCTAAAATAGATGGAAAATGCAATCTGCAGGGCCATAATCTTGAACAGAATACGTCATATTCACTTGATTAGGTAGAGTCAGCCTTAGGTAGGAACTACTTGTGCAAAAGCTTAGGGCACTGCAGTTTTGGGAAATACCACTCTCTTAATTACAGTTTTCAGCGGGAAATGTAAAAATAACCCATTTTAATAACAAAGGATTTTAGAATGGACTTCCAATTCATTGTTGCGAGATAACAATACCTAAGGTAACCAACCGTACTCTTTATGTGAATTTTGAACTCCATTTTCGCAAACCATATTCCTTTTAAAATCTGTACTACCAAAATATTCCTTTGCATCCTTTTGTACTCCTAAAAAATTTATGAACAATATTGGCAATTTTATGCAAGTTCTTAAAAGTTCCAACCCATTCCCATCTAAACGTGTGGCCGCGAGTTCGATCCTGGGCCGCAAAAGACCCGTTGTGTAGCCGGGGCTGATGCACGTTAAATCTATTGGGGCCCAAAGTCCTTCCGTTGGGGTAGGGTGGAAATTAGAAGAGGGAGTGTCATCTGAGGTGTCGTCCTCGTCACTTGACCGAGGTTCAAAACTACGAAGTCCGTCGCCAATGACCTTCGTGTTGCTTCTAATGCTATGTTAATAAATACTAATTCTATCTAAATGCAGTTTTTATCATAAAAAAAGTTTGGACTCGCTTATTTAGTAGGGAATTGTATTCCCACCATATGTTTTCTGTTCACCGAACAGAATTGCATCATTTCGGGGATCCCGGAATCCATCATTTTGGGTTGAAACGAGAGTGATTTGGCACAATTTTAAGCTAAATATTACTAGTGCGTGTTTATTTTTTTCCCTAGAGCAATATAGGTTTTTCAAAGAGAAGTAAAAAAATATTTTAATGAATGTTTAAAAATGAGTTTCCACTTATTAAGACAGCAATTAAAATGACCTTTCTTTGGTTAATTGTATAATCTGCAATAGTGCATTTTCTATTCTGAGTGTTGGACAAAGTTTAATAACAAAGTATATGGATACTAATACAAAAAAAAAGTCTAGAAACGGCTTCAATGTCCAAGTTAACTAAATATTTTAAACTGATAATTTTGTATGAAAGGAAAAAAGAAAAAAAAAAAAAAGCAATTAGCACAGTTATAGATTATCCTCAAATACCATATCATATGTTTTATGGAGATTTTTTATTTGTGTATTAAGTTTTTAAACCCAATATTTCTATAAATTTTTTAATTGATTCTTCATTTCATCGTTCATTTTAGTTGATAACTTTAAATATGTGCTACTGTACATAAGATATGTGTTTTATATATCTTTTAAAAATATTTAATTACGTATTTTATTTTATTTTCACGAAAAGTGATTTACAATGGTTTACAATTGCTTCTAGGGTAAGTTAGTTAATTAATTATTCTAAGTATATAATTCTCTTTAAGAAACATTGAAATCTTTATTTGCATTTTCTGAAAAATTGTGATTTAAATTTTTTTATTACGAAAAATCTCATTTCTTAAAAAGTATTTCATGTATTGAAATGAAATTTTACCACAATGTTCAGTAAATTTCTAGGAATGTTGCGAATTTCAAACACATCTTTTAAGTATATAACTTATTATTTTGGAGCTATTTTTTATATTTCAAAAAGTGATATATTTGTAAAATTATGTTGTGTTCATAAGTTTTGGAATAACTTAGTAAGTTTAAGAGATAACTGCAATTTTCCCGCATCACAACACAGATATATATATATATATATATATATATATATATATATATATATATATACACACAATTTTGTATAAACCATTGTAACTAAAAAATATTGTGTTTCACAAATATTTCTTTTTTAAATAAACAAACTGTTCCAAAGATAAGTATTAAGGTACTTTAAAGACGCTTTTGTTTAAGCGATTAATAAAATATTAATATTATTTTCTTATGTATCTGATATTTTTAACATTTGTAACAATTAAAATTATTGCTTATATACGATTCTTTGCATTTTTTTGTAAATTGCATAAACACTTTGATTACAATTATATTTATTTGAGAACAAGTGAACTCTGATTTATTTTATTCATGAAATACAAATTTTGAATAAATTGATTTTTTTGCTAACGTATTTGTTTTAAGATATGCATATTATATTGAAATTTAAACTACCAAAAATTAGACCTGATTTGTTATAATCGAATTTTTGATCTAATAAACACATATAGCTGTTTTTAGGTACAATTTGTAAGATGGACTATGATTAGTAGAGGAAAATTATTTTTACATATTGTGAATATTTTGGACTGTACTAAGACATATATTTTAGTCTCTTTACGGTTTGAGAAGAAAATCGTAAGCAATTTTGAGTTGAGGTTGATATTGAATATAAAAAGCTCCTCGGCTATTCAAAAATAGGGTGTTTTACTTTGAAACCAGCACACACACAGCACAAATAGAGTGCATTTTGAAATTATATGATCCGCTTCGGTCATGTTATTTAAATTTGGAAAAAAACCCATCACCCTTTCTATAAATCAAAACATACACTCTGCTTTCTCTACAGCCAGACATTAATTTTCTATAAAACTAACCAAGAAATGAAATATGATAACATTTGAGCTACAATTTATTTTATTGCAATATAGTACGAGATATGAGGATTCATTCGTATCATTAATACTAAAGAATAAACTAACAATTCTGTATAGTTATAATCCTGGGATTAAGGATACATTTCTAAAAGTTAAAATTGCTTACAAAATTTGTTATGAATTCTTTGAGGAAATGTCTGTCAACTTCACTGAACTAAAGTATTTTAATTTACTGTTTTGAAAGACAAAATTAAAAGGGTTAAATTTTCTCTCGTTGCCAATTTTGTAATAACTGATATGTAAGATGAAGTTATCGATGGCAATTTTCTGTTATAAGATATAATACGAAGACGTATTTAAAGTTTGAAAACACTAAAGAAACGGAAAGGTGAAAATTAAAATGTGATTCGAGGATGGTTAGGAATATTTTGACATTTTGAAGAATATATATCCAATTAAAATTTAAAATTATTTATTGAATGGGAAGTATATTGCCGTGGCACAAATATGGATGTAGATGGGGTATTTCGCTTAGAGCAGAGGTATTCAACCTTTTGCATTTTGAGGAAGGAACCCTTTGTGCTTACCAACACCTTCAAGGAACCCCTTGATTAAACAGCAGAAAAAATGGGATATCAAAGCTCTTTATCCTAATCAAATGTACAAAATTATCATTGCATTTCCATTTTATCATATTAGAAACGTCTTAGTAAGATTAGTGAATGGTAAGCTGGCTAATGTTCTTTTTTATTGGGGGAGGGGGAGTTTCTAAAATATAACCTATGAATAACAAGCAAAAGCAACAATTTTTTTTGAATATAACAAATTAATGAAAAGAAATTTTTTAATTACTTGGCCATGATTGTTTTTTATTGCAAAGTATTTTTACGTCTGGAATAATTTCTGAAATCTGCAACTTAATGCCTTCTTCAGCATCCAATCTGTTTCGGAATTGTGTTTTTGTCGCAGCGTACAAAGAGAATGATTTTTCGCATATATAGGTAGAAACATATGTTATTAGATGTTTCACAATTCTTTCGGCAATTTCAAGATATTCTTTTCTAATGTCAAACATAATATACATAATATCGACTTAACTAAATTTTAATTTCAATTGAGTGTATATCAATTTGATATATCAATCAAATTGATATACACTCAATTATTTCTTTTGTTGGGAGTTCGAAGGTTTTCTTTTTTTATTGAGTTTTAGTTTTTTTTATTAACGTCGCACTAGAAGCAACACGAGGGCTATTGGTGACGGACCTCGTAATTTTGAACTTCGGTCAAGTGACGAGGACGATACCTGAGCTGGCACCCCTCTCTCCTAATTTCCACACCACACCAACTTCTTTTATTGAGAGTTCAGTGGATTCACAGTCTTGGGAAGGATTTTGGATTCAAGATATTTTTTCATTTTGAACAGGATTCAAGAAATGTTTTTTGCAGATTTGATAAATGTTTGACCAAACTAATTTTTACATTTTTATCGGAATCAGCGTTACCGTCCACTAAATATATTATGCAAGTTACCAAAGCATTTAATATTATCTTTCAAAATAAATTCTGCACAAAATTTTAATTTTAAAACAGTGCCGCCAATTTTACTTCATACGTTGAAAACAATGAATAAGTGTGTGATTCTTTATCTGAGCCAAAAAACGCAGACTTATATGTGACCCAAAGCTTCTCGATTAATGTATTAGAAATACGTGACCTTTACGAAATTTAAGATTTTTTTTCCCTTAAATTATTTATTTATATTTATTTTTACAAGCAAACTGCTTTTGAGGATTGAATCTTCTATCAAAATTAAAATTTTAATAAAATTCTGGTGCTTTGATTAAACAAATAATGCTTGATAGCAAATACTAATTATTACTCTTTTTTCAAAACATGCAAACAATGTTATATTTTCTTAGTCTCTTATTCAACAATGAATATAGGTTGCTTTGTCCCGGTTAAAATCGTAATATTAAAATAAAAAAATAAAAAATAAAGTTTTAAAAATGACAGAAAAAAAGAATTTTTCTATTGTTTGTTGCAAACAAATATTTTCAACTATTAACCCACCAATTTTTTTCAAGCTATATTTTTTATTCTTCATTTGTTGAAACACTTCGATTGAAACTCAAAAGATTGGGCAAACACCTTCCAAGATCTGATGTAAATAATATGAACTCCATTTCTGCCTGCTTACAGCCTGCCATACAAGATTCCCCCAAGGCAACGAAATCGCTTATCAAAGAGTCGGATCGAGTCGTAAAATGCCCAACCCTAGTGAGGGTTGTAGACCACCCGCGACTCAAGAGGGGGAAGGAACAGTAGCTTCTTGCATTTTCGAAGAGTTTGTGAATGGAAAGCGAAAACTTTTAGCGACCTTTAGATGTGCTTAAGTAGATCGCTTTCGGAATAGCTTTACACAAAAAAGTAAAACGCTTGGAAGGTTAAAGGAATATTTGTTAATATTATTTAAATATTGGTTTCAAATAATAATGATTTATAAAAATGTACAAAATGATAGATTTAAGACCTCTTTATTTAAACATAATCATTCTAAAAGGTTAATAAACGTCAATCCAAGGCATTATCTCTATATGAAATATTAATGCTCAAAATTTAATGCAAATATTTAATATAACCTTGTTCGGATATACAATGGTTACTTAGTTCTTAAAATTGTTTTGCTTGAAAGCTACTTTTAATGTTTTGTTTTTCAGCCTAGTTATATGCATTTTAATATAAATTTAAAATATTAAGTACATATTTTATTGTTATTGAATTTGGAGTAATGTAAGTGTCTGTCAAACTCACTTCCGGAAGTCGGAACCAATTTCCAACAAATTAAAGCCACACAGGGCGAACTATGCATGTATATGGTGACAGTTTTTCATTTCTTAATTTATCATGGTAATGGGAATACTATCAATTGTAATTTGTGTCACAATGCTCATATTTTTCTAAAATACAGTGATATTTTATATTATAAGTAATTTAAAGACATTTTATATTATAAGTAATTTAAAGACATTTTATATTATAAAACAATGCTCCCAAACGTTTTTCCCTGTCATACAGTTATTTTCATATTCTTTATTTTGACCAAAAAGTCTTTATTGCCTATTTTGAGATTTGTTGGTAAAATAAATTATAATTTAAGTGGCATAATTTTCATGTACTTTAATTATTACTGGTATGAAATAAATTCAAAAACGAAATTTTAATAAGATCAAATTATTTATAAGAAGTATAAAGCAATTTCTTACTAACTAAAAAATAGGCATTAGGCGGAAAGGACAATATTTAGATTTTCAATTCCAATTCGATTCTGTAATTTCTTTTTACATTTTCTTTTTAGAGTAACCGATTTTGAAAATCTGGATTCTCACTCTTAAATCGTACAAAAGGAATCAAACGTTTTACAACTTGGTCTGCTAAAACTGGGAAATCTTTGCGACAAGATAACCAAAATTTCATACGTGGTGTTCTTTAGTATAGATTTTAGTAATGTATCACACGACAGCTCATTTATAGATCGAGTAATTAAATCTAATAATTTTGTTTTGGATTCTACATTAAAAAGGGAATTAATTTTTCCATTATTTTTTGATTGAGGAAAAATATCCCTAAAATCAGTTTTCAGGCCCAGTAAGCATTCCTTGATAGAAGTTGAACTCTTAATAAACTCATTCAGCAATTCTGTAAGTCTTATAAAATCTTTGTAATTACCGGCTCAGGCGAGAATTGATTAGAATTTGCGCATTTTCTATGTAGGCGCAACCTTCTACGAGGCCTGTCTAAAAAGTATCCGCCCTTCGGCAGAAAAAATATTTCGAATACCGGACGGAGTTGGGACCCTAATCCCCTTCAAAGTAGGCCCCTTGTGCTTGCACACTCTTAGCCCACCGATCCTTCCACTGCTGGAAACAATTCTGGAAGTCTTCTTTTGGAATGGTGTTCAGCTCCGTAGTCGCGTTCCGCATTATCTCTTGTCTACTCTCAAAACGGGATCCTTTCAGTGGTTTTTTCAATTTTGGAAACAACCAGAAGTCGCAAGGAGCCATATCTGGAGAGTAGGGAGGTTGGCGAACGGCTGTAATTCTATGTTTGGCTAATAAAGTGTGGATCAATTGGGATGAATGTGCAGGGGCGTTGTCATAATGCAAGTGCCAATTGTTAGCCGTCCACATGTCTTGTCTTTTACGCCGAACAGCGTCACGGAGTCGCCAGAGAACATCTTGATAGTACTACTTTGTCGCTGTTTGTCCTTCCGGTGCGTATTCGTGATGCACTATTCCACGGACATCAAAGAAAATAGTCAGCATCACCTTGATTTTGTTTTGCACCTGCCGCGCTTTCTTCGGCCTTGGAGAATCGGGATGCTTCCATTAAAACGACTGTCTTTTTGTTTCTGGGTCGTACCCGTACACCCATGAACCATCTCCAGTTATCACGATGTTCAGAAACCCAGGATCAGTGTTGGCGGTGTCCAGAACGTCCTGTGCAACGTCAAAACGGAGGTCTTTTTGTTCCGGCTACAACAACTTGGGTACGAATTTCGTAGCCACTCGGTTCATGTTCAAATCTTCACGCAAAATTGAATGTGCAGAATCTTCACTCAACATCTTCTGCAATCTCCCGCACTGTCAAACGATGAACTGTCATCACCAAATTTTGCACCCTCTCAACATTAGCTGCACTCCGAGCAGTTGGGGGCCTGCCACAACGCTGCTCACTCTCCACTGATGTGCGGCCATCTTTGAATCTGTTGAACAATTCCTTAGTTTGTTTTACACCCATCACATCTTCTCCAAACATCTACTGAATCATACGAATTGTTTGGCTTTGAGAATCACCAAGGTTTTGACAGAATTTGATGCAGTATCTTTGCTCAATTCGTTCAGTCATCTTGCGAGAAAACTAAATCTGACGAACACTACGAATAGCACCTTATTTGACGACCACCAGCCGGGGACTTGCTCAAGCGAACGCAGTGAAAAAATTCACGTATGCGCAGTAAGGTTCTTTCTTCCACCTTGCACTGTGGGGCCGCCTTAGAATCACTACTTTGCTCGGGAAAAATTAAGGTCGGATACTTTTTAGACAGGCCTCGTATTGTAATTCAAAAGCATTATCATTGCTGTCAGATTAAAAGTATTCTAAAAATTGAAAATATCGCACATATATCTCACACCACTTTAAGAATTATGATATAATGCTGAGATGGCACAGCAATACGGCAACTGTTTCGTGATGCTGTACTGGTTCGAGACACTTCAATTCGAAAATCTTACTTTAAGACGTAATTAGGAAGGATTGATAAGGACTACCAGTTATACCACGAACAGGGGGACTACCCTTGCTTCTATAATACACAACTTCGATAAACTAATATCATTTTTTTATTATTATTCATTTTTCTTGTAACAGAAAAAGTACTACAGTTCCAACTTTTCATGGAATCACAGTTGTTTGTGTAATTACTTTTGCTACAATTCTTTGTTTAATTCTATTACCAGATAGTTTCTATAAAGAGATATTGAATACAAGGACCGTAAATAGTCAAAAAATTGTTAAAAACTAATAGTAAATAAATAATAAGATTTAATACTTTCTCTTGAGTACTAATTTAACATGTGCTAATATAACGTAGGCTCTAAAGTATCAACTCATTCAACTAAAACTTTAGGTTTGAGGAGTTACATTTGTAATCAATGAAAAATGATTCGAGAAATTGATTTGGGATAAAGAGAATGAGGGGAAGGTGCAAACTGAGGACTAGTGATATTATTAACAAATGGGAGGAATTATTGGCTCACAATCAGGAAAGATCTACATGAGGTCAGAGAATTGGACCTGCAACTCTGAGTAAAAAAAAAAAATCGCATCGGATTGGCCTTTATCAGATATCAGATTCTTTGAATATTGATAAATCTGAATAAAATTACATGTTTATCATCAATATATAATTTTCTTTCATTTGACTATTGATCTTTGATTGTTTTAAATCTGATCTAACAATGTCATAACTAAGTGAGGGAAATAATACCTGGGAGCTACTCAAGATAAAGGGTCAAACAAATAAGCGTAACGTAAATAAATTTAATTTTTTTTGGCATGTAAAAACGTAATATGAGGATGGTTGAAAAGTTATTTGTATTTGAAGACAGATGGAATTATTCAGGTAAATTATTACAACATTTGAGTGCTGCTATGTGTTAAATGGTAACGAAACAAATATAACATTGATCCATCAGTTTCTTTTGATTTGGTAGACATTTGCTCCCAAATCCAAATTTGATTGCTGCCACGTCGAGTTGTCACCATTGGTGAGACCTGAACCCACCATTAAACACAGGAAATCAAGTAAAAATTCAAACTTTTATGCTTCCAGTGAATTTGTTGCAAAGAAGGCGATGATAATATCATCGGCCGGAAAACTTATGGCAAAGACTTTTTAAGGTGCGTATGGTATCAGGATCACTAATGCGAAAATAGCTGTCTTTGAATCAAGATTCTTATTAAAAATAAACCTATTTTTATTATACGAGAGCTGTATCTTTTATTTCCTAAGGATATTTTCAACGATCCTCATATTTTAAGAAGGCTCTAGGAGAAAAGAAGTAGAATACTCTTTGTGTAGTACTTCTTATTTTATTATCGGTAGTTAGAAGGTTCGCAATTGTCGGTGGAGGGAAAGAAAGCAAGGATTCAATTCGTTGACAGTTATTTATATGCGAAAGTTATGGATCACTAGCGATAATTATGTATATTGAGAAATTATATAATTTAATCTGTAGTATTTTTTGCAACAACTTTTCTATTTTTTCTTACATTTGTTGGGCTGCAATTATATTTATTTTGGTTGTAAAATTGTGTAGTCTCAATGTACTATATATATCGATTGTACACTATATGGAGAGACAAATGCAATATGTACAAAAATTGGAATATTGAGTTTAATGAAAAGTAGTTTTTGAATTTGGCAGATTAGGCTCCTTCATATTTTGTTTAGTTACTTCATTTTGTATTATATTCTTTTGCTTCTATATATAAATATTTATTTTATTTTTGTCTATTCTGATACTTCACAAACTTAAGTAGAGTTATTCATAAGTTAGGATTTGTTTAGGATTGCGTTGATTAGTGGTTCTTAAAATATTAAACAGTGTACTTCCAGATCTAACAATCACAGTCTCAGACAATATATATATTGCGATTGAGAATGATAATATACTTCAGATAGATTACATATTAACGTTGCACTTAGAATTTACACAGAAACCGTTGACGACGGGCTTAAATTTCAACCTTTTTCAAATGACCAGAACGATACTTGGACTGGCATCCCCCTCTTCTAACTTCCACGCCAATTATATTATTTCGAATATCGACAGATTTAACGAGTATCAATCTCTCTATAGAATGGTATTGTGTCTAATGTCGATATTGTGCACAAATATATTCTAAGTTATTCCAGATTTTACACAAGTATTTTAATTTTGAAAAATCGAGTAAGGTAATAAGTACCAAGCTGTAAAAATAAGTAAGTGGGTAAGTTAATAAGTACCTGAAATGAAACACATGCAAGACAACTGCATGCAATTTGTATTTCTCAGATACTACTTTCTTACAAAAATAAATGTTATTTATAAGCTTTAGGCTAAAACAAAATATTATTTAACCAAATTTGACCTGTTTGGCGCCTTAACTGCTTAACTGACATATATTACTTAATTTTCAGTTATACAATATATCTGGTAAATATTTGAATTTATAGAAAACTAAAAATTATATTATTACTTTAAATCTACAATTCAGCATTTTTTTTCAGAAATCCTTCTATTTAGTTTCTTTCTAATTCTATGCTTCAGAAAGTGAAAAAAATTAAATTTAGTTACAATTTACAAATATTGCAAAAGCTATTCCATAAAGTATCAACAATATTTCATATCATGTAAATTCGAAATGAAAGAGATCGTATTCACATTTTAAAATACATTAGATGGAGATTTTGTAAAACTATATCCAAAACCATTTTAAATTCTTCCATGAATTCTTTTTCTTCTATTGAACAGATTGCATTCAGTTAACATCTATATTTACAACTACATGTATAATGCATAAGAAATTATAATCTTTACAAAAATTATAAACTTACAAAAATTATAAAATTATTAAAATTCTAAGCCTTAACATTGGGAAAAAATGCTTAATATTTCTCTTATGTGTCAAATGGAATGCTTTGGAATTAAATTGTACTAAAAAACAAACTCTCAGAAATTTTAGAATTCCCAAAATTCGTCATTTTTCATCAGTTTGATAATCTTCTGAATCACTTTTCACTATAATACGCCATCAATATTTTCCTGTTCATAAAAATGTGTTTACTAAATTTAGGAAATTGAAAAATTGTGCTTTTAAAGTTGAGAATAATTTATACCATTTTTAGAGAAAATTTTGTTGTATGATGTAATTCAACATAAATTAAAAACAGAATTTCGAAAGGAGTACAACTGAGGATAACAACATTTTTTTTAAAAAATAAAGAAACTTAACTAATAGATATTTCAGTTTTAAAAAAAAAACTTTAATTCATCCAGTATAATAAGAGATATTTCATACATTTAATAATAAATTTAAAATTAATCGAAGGTGGAACAAAATATCCCTCTAATGACGATATATTAAACGTAGACAAAACTAAGGGACACTGAATCAAAAGTAACCAGTTGCTTTCAAATCTACATTTGATTGGGGCTACTTCAAGTTCTCATCACCATTTTAAGCTCTCATCGCTGATACTCTGATTATTCATCATACTTCGGAACCAAGGAGACAATAAAAAAGGTCTACTTCTGAAAATTCTGCAAGAAAGAAGGTGAAGACGGCAGGAAAAATTATGCAGATGATTTTTTAGTAATGCGAGGGTTACCATATTAATTAGACTGCTTCCTAGAAAGAGAAAAAAAAATTAATGGAAAATTCTACAGTGATTTTGACCCCCATTTCCGTATCCTAATCCTAATATCTGAAATTCTGTTTTTTTGACGCGTTCTTTATAAATCTCCCTCGTATAGTTAATTTCGTTATTAAAGAAATCTTGAATTAATATCTGATTAGGAGTGTATATTGTTATTTTTTAGGTTAGTTCCAATCTCATATTTCTAAGAAAAAAATTTCGAATATATAGAGAAATTTTAGTACTTTTATTTTAATAATAATTACACAAAGATTAATTTTTTAGAAATATTTAATTTCATATCTAAAACTTTTTGTTGAATAAATTCTAAAAAAATATATTAAATGACTGATAACGAACACTTATAAATAGAGATAAATAAAAAAAAAGTCACTTGTACTAATACAATTAACAAAAAAAAACTGTTATTAAAGGCAAATCTTAACAATGTATACGTTTTATTAGGAAGGGAACTTAAAGACAAAAAACTATAATTAGTTATTATAAAATTCATGAATTTTCTTAAATAATTATAATTTAGTTCAATTAAATAATATTTCTTTCTTTCATTAAGTAAAAACATGTGCTTCTTATAACAGTTTAATAACTGTTTACAATAGCTTAATTCTATCATGTTCACTTTATTTTGCTTTTTATAATCATCTAGGAATAATTTAAAGCATAATCAGTAAATAAAAAAATAATTAGCATTCTATTCGTTCATTATTCGTAACTGTAGAGGTAAAAGAAATACGCATTTCCTTTATTTTATTTCAAAATAGATATAGTCAATTATGTAAGGGTAGAAAACTATATTTGTTTGTGTGGGATCTCTTTCAAAATAATATATTATTATGTACAAGCGTATTTATGTCGATTCTCAATCATATAATGTAGAGGAAATCGATTGATGTATTCACAAAAGAAAAAGCTTCATTAAGTTACACATTTTTTACGACAATAATAAATATTTTTCAAAATATTTCTTTAAAAAATTTAACTATGAATATGTTAATTATACTAGTAATTCTAGCACAGTTAATGAATTGGTTTATTATAAGTTAAATTAAATTTCTATCTTACCAAATATTCTTAATTCACAGTTACATACATTTGCTTAACTTTCAAAATAATTGCTTTCATCAATATTGTGATAGTTTCAAATTATATATTCTAGTAACAAATTTTGTTTAAAAAAAATAACTTACATTTATAACAAAAACACCGAAGCTCCAAATATCTCAATTTTATTACCAAGAAGCCTAATGACATTATTTTCAGACAAACTGGGTACGAATACATTTATGACATTTAAGTATAACCGCAACATACTGAAGAAACCATACTTAGTATATTTACATAACATACATATCATAGTTACTAAAATCATATTTTAAGGAAATAAGCAATAATATATACATTGTGAATAATTTTTTAAACCTAATAGTGGCAGAATAATAGTTAACGTTTTTTCACAAAATATTCGTCTTACAATTAAATTTATTACTAAACTATATTATTACAGAAGATTACACTTACAGGGGTGGTTCAAATCGCACTTGCATTTGAAAACCGATGCCCTCGTTGTTGACATTGGGAGCTACCTAATATTTTCAAACGGTGCCTTAACATTTCGGACACTGATTCTTAAGATTGTTTTAATTTTGTATTTATTTGCAGCCAACTAAAAGTTTGATTGATGTTTCGTCGAGTTGTTGACGTCATTTTGCGTTCCAGTCGTCACCGTCGGAGAAGCTTAGATCCATCCTCATGCGAAGAAAATCAAGCAAAATTCATATCTTCGGATTGCTGCCGATGAATCAGTTATAAATAATGCGAGGGGGATTTCATCAGCTGAAAAAATTGTGACGAAGAATTTTTGTTGTGCGAAAGGTTTAATGAACATAAAAACAAGTATTGAGACTTGTACAAGTATTGGACAGCTGTCTAATGAGTCATGACGCTGACTAAAACAAAGCAATTTCAATACTACCAACACCATCATTTGGAAGTTTTAAGGACTTGTTTAATTTTTCTCGTAGTTTTCATATGTAATGTATGTATAATTAAAGGGAATTTATGATTTATATATTTAAATAATTCTTATGCTTAAAACAACTTCAACGACTGTGAGGGAGTGTTAAAACTTGAAGATTTAGTACATACTTAAAATAGTTATTACAAATATTAGAGTAAAATCAAAATCACAATAATATAAAGAGTGGTAATTAATACATTGAATAACATATCGAAAAAAAAATAAAATTATAAATTAAGAAGTAAAATTGAAAGCTAAAAGTAATTTTCTCCCACTTTCTCTCTCTCTATCTGTGTATATACATATATATATATATATATATATATATTCATGCATTTCTTTGTATTGTTTCTTTATCTCTTTAGTTAAATGCATGCTGTCGCTATTTATTCACTTTCTTACATTTTTTAATTTTGTATTTTGTTAATTATATTTGTTTGGATTTCTATTAATAGAGTCCTGATCTAGAAAATTTATATTTATAATTATTTTTTTGGGGGGGAATTTTTTGTTTTTCAAATGCAATTTTTTAATATTAAATCTTCCATGAAAGCTGTGTGAACTTTGGATTCTTAAACAGTTGATTCTTGAGTCTAATGAATGTATTTTTGTAACTGTTAGGAATTTTTGTTCTCCATGTGGAAAGTATGTATTGTGTAATAGGCTTCAATGCTATATTGCATCATTTTCATGCCTTTTGAAATTTATGTATGATTTTAAGTACAACACTCATGGACTTTCTACAATTAATTCAATCGAATTTTTCTAAAATGTAACTGCTTTTGAAAGTTAATTTCAAAAATCGTGTTCATTTTGAGTGTGTATCATGTTTGTACATTTTATTTATAATTTTACGGGATAAATTAAATGTATATGTGAGACGTTTGACCTCTTTGGTTAATCTTTTGATTCTTAATGGATTTTTTTCGTTTTTAATTTCTCCGTTTTTTTCAAAGATTTATTTCAGAAAATTTTATTAGTTTTATTATTAAAATTAATTATGTTTTGTATTTAGTTTTTTCATTATTTTAATTTGTAATTTTTTGGTTTTATATCCATTTTTTAATTATTATATTTTGTTGATGGGGATAGTTTGATCAATAAATTTAGAATAACTCAGATTAAAAGTTTAAAAACTGTTACTATATCAAAAATGTTAGTATCCATTCTTTTCATTCCTTCTTATTTTAAAATTTAAGTTAAAAATTTTTGTGTGGATATTTTATGTTTTTTTTTTTAAATCACTTATTTTGGTTTATAATTTTTCTTTTTGAGAAAATCTTATCTATTGCATTACATTTCCCTTTTAATTTTTTTGTGATTTTTACCTTTCTTTGGTTTGATTAAGGGATTTATTCATAATGTTCAGTCGAGATTTAACTTTTCCATCAATTTAACTTTAAATAAATGTATTTGTTTATTTGTGATTTTATATATATATATATATATATACTCTTTTTTTACACGATTTTGAAATAATACGGTTGACCAATATACTTCGGAAATAGAATACGTTATTCTAGCCACGAATCCTCTCCACAAAAAAAGAAAACTTTTATTAATTCTTATTTTGATAGTGTATTCAGAAGACGATCGAATTAGGCCGATATATATGCGAGTGGCTTAGTCTTTTCCATGCCTTGTCCATTTTGTAATCTGGAGTTGCGGGTAATACATGAATTTTATAACGATTGCTTTTCTTTATTTATTTGCATTTCAACTTGAACACAGCGTTTCAGTTTCCAGCTAAACTGGAAATCCATCACGTCAATGTTTCGATTATATTCATTCGCTAAATTTTAAAAAAAATTGTTTTACGATGTTATTAACTTGAAATATATCCTTAAAATTACAACTTTTCTCATGTATGATATTTTTATACGAATTTCTATGTATTGTTTCATTTCCATAATTTAAGTCGATCATGAAGAAGTCAAAGTTAGTGGTCCTCTATTAAGCCGGATTTAAACTGCTAGGGCTTGAAATTTGCTACATGTATGGAACAATATTTTCTTATTCCTGATTCATACATGGAGTGTTTATTAATTTTAATTTTTATGCAATGAGATATCAAGAATTATATAAGCAACATGAGAAATAAAAAAAAAGCCCCTAATTACAAACTTTGTAAAAAAAAAAAAAAAAAAAAACTCAAACAACAGAGGCCGTTAATAACGAATGAAATTCTTCATTTGAATCAAAGCCGATACTCGTTCTAGATATATTTGATACATCTACTGATGATAGAACTTTTGATCCAGTTCGTAATAAACGCGCATGCTTGTTATCAAGTAGTTGTGAATAGGTGTTTGTTATATTCCTAATTTAAATTTTAATTTTTATATGTTGTATGTACCTATGAACTGATTTTTCACTGAACACTAATTTTATTGTTCTCTTTTATGAATAAAACAGAGTTGTTTTTCCTTATAAATATGTTATATGTATTTCATTATAAATTTTGTAAGTTTTATTGGAAAATACTTAGATTTATTTCCATCATACTTGATTTTTTAAAGCTGTGGAACATATCTCCAAATTAACCATATGTCGCATGTATTTTATAAAAAATGTATTTTTTTCGCACGATTTTCCAAGGAATGTAATCATCATGTAAAAAATGTGGTGGCTATATATGAAAATATTTGTCATTACTTTTTTCATTAACTATTGCAATCGGTAAAACAAAAATGTATTCTTCCTTCCACGGTCTTTATTAAAGCATTAATAAAGAAAGTTATTACGTAATTTTGTAGACGGGAAGAAAATAGAAGTTTATCAAAAGCGAAGCTGTAATTACTGCAGAAAATGATTGAAAAAATCCAAGTTGCTTGCCAGAAACAATTCATATCTAGATGTCAAAAATATCGTATCAAATCTTCTATAAATTACTAGTAATTGTAAATGCAGTTAATATATGCGTGAAAATTTGTTTGTTAGAATATAGATATTGATTAATATGTCATTAAATTTAGATGTGCTGACAATAAAGTAATAACGCGGTTTCATCAAAATTTTCAAGATCAATTTCTGAAGGCACCTTATCATTTGTTTTGCCTGTCGAACCAAGGAAAATTGTTGAACATGAAAATTAATTTCTACAATTTAAAATATATCATTTTTTTTTAAATTGAAGAATAAGTTATAGGTTGAAAATTATTTATATAAGTATTAATTTAAGATTGACTAATATAAGGAATTACTTCCAAGTATTTGATTTCCATGTTACAAACACATATAATCTATCTATCTATCTATCTATCTATCTATATAGCATATATATATGTGTGTGTGTGTGTGCGTGTGTGTGTAATTCTGGTAAAACTATATTAGAATGCTACAGTCACCTAAAATATTGCCTGTGGTGAAGAAAATTGGGCATAAAAGTCAAACATAGACTTGTGACGCCCTGCCCGACCTGTTCGTCATCTTGTTATCACAGATTCCACATTAAAAACACTACGACACAAATAATTACAGAACCACCACAATGTTTCAACAATTTACATATATTTAAAATGATGAATGATTGCGCTCTCGGGTAAGCTTTCAATACCTTTAGTTCAACCCACCAATAGGTCTAACAGACTCTTACCACTGGTCCTTCCTCGACTGCAACTCAGACTCTGAACAACTGTTGAAAACACTAGGCAAAATCTTCACAGCAATCCTTGCTCGAACCCTCTACTGTAAACTTTAATTCTCCTTTCTCTTATCTAACACTTCCGAAGCCACCTCATTCTCTATGCTTCTCTCAGATCCTCTTCAGATACTCTACTCCTTCCGACGGAGTTTATATTTCTCAACTCGACACTTTACTTCATTCCTAACTACTTTACATACCACTTCACTTCATTTTGGTTGGCGCCAGTTGTTTAGTGAAAGTAATCAATCTCACTGAAAGTCCCAAGGTTAGTGAAGAGAAACCGCGAATAGCCCAATGTCACAGACTAAACTTTATTATGATTTGAAGAACTGTACAATTTTATTGACATAGAAAATATAAAATGTCTAAAATCGAATTAGGAGAAATTTAATGACAAGATTATTACGTAAGAAAAACTTAATTACGCAGTTATATTAGTATTAAATGAAAATTATTTGCTTTTAATTATAAGATTTATCTGCAGATTAAATGTATACCATAAGGTGTACCAACAAGTAAGAGTTTAAATAATATTTATTGATATCTTGATGAATGTAATTTTTGATAAAAATAGTATTAAATATGTTCCTTCCTTAGCAATTAATTAATGTAAAACTCTTAAAACATGTCTCATCTTCAATCATGATTACTTAAAATTACTATACACCGTTGTTCAAAAGTATTGTCCGCAACTTCTTATTAAAAAATGGAACAAATTAGGCTACATACATGTTTATTTTTTATTTGAGAGACAACGCAAAACATTTTTATGCAACAAAATTTAAAACATTATAATTACGTTCCACATGAGCTCCATTGGTGGCACGTAAAACAGTCCGCTGAAAATTAATTTCACGCCATGTGTTGCGCAGTTTTTCTGAAAGTAATATACCTTCAATGACTTGAATGATTGAATCTAGCGTTTAATAAAGTCCTTACTTGGAGCACGACGTTTACAACGGATTTCCTTTCATGGAAATGTAAAAAATACATTGCTTTTTCCTGTACTATAGCCCTTTGCAGCTCGACGAAATCAGTACATTTTTCTAAGAGATGCTGTCGTGTCATCTACCAGCTTATGTGTAAGTTATTCAGTGCTTAAAATTGTGTTGTATAAAACTGTTTTATGTTGTCTTTCCTATAAAAAAAAAAAGAAACACGTAGGTACCTTAATTTGTTGTTACTTTTCGAAGCATGATTTGCGTTCAACATTTTTAGCCCATCCTCTCTCTGTATAGGCTACATAAAAAATTATCGTATTACATATTGTTGTTTAATACACGAATCGGCTTAATCAGATATTTTTAAATATAGTGCACAAAATAGTATTTGTAGTAATATATATGATAAGAGGAATATTTTAATTTTTGGGGATTCATAAATTATCCATATGGGGGAGTTCATTTAGCCTTAGCATTTGTGGAATAGTAAACTGTACAAAAAAAATCTTGCGAAATATTAGGCATGCGGAGGAAAACATTGTTTGTTGTGAAAAATTAATGTTATTTTGTGAACAATGATGTCTCTTATAAAACTGAATAATGTTTTTTAATCAGTTAGTTTATTTGTAGATTTGCTATTTATCGGTTTTCACTAGTTACAGAGCACATCTTTGTTCCTTACTCACTATCTCTCTCTGTATATATGTATATAAATTTCTGCTTTAGCAATGTGTTTTTATCATGTCCTTTCTAACTTAAGGAATCTCTATATCGGTTTGTAATATTTTTCTGTTGGGTCTATCAGACATGTAACTTATTTTAAATCCCCTAATCTGTAGAAAGATGGATCGGAAATTTATTAATGTTATATTTCAAAAATATTTATGAATTTTTTTCCGCTGCTTTTAATGCTATGGCTAAGCTTTTCGCCATTTGAATTTTATCTTCCTATTATTTTTATTTGCTCAGTACTCTTTCAGATATTTGATTCCTTTCGTACTTGCTTTGCTGTGTATTTTTTTCTTTTTTCTTTTGTTCTAGCTTTTACAATTAAAAACATTTCACTGTGAGCAGGAGACACTTCAAAACAATTTTATTGCAAACAATTAATTAACATAATTCATTTCAATTAATGAACATACATCAACTGGCTTCTTATTATGATCTGTATGTTTTCTTTTCTCTTTCAATTTTATTTCATTTATTTATTACTGTCCCTAACTCAATGCATTAACTCATCTTCATCTTTTTTTTTGCGTAATCACGTTTTATTTTGTTAGCAAAAGGTTGGAATTTTCGTAATTTAATTTGGAAGTGAAAGTCTCCAAGGTTAGTAAAAAAAAAACCACTTATAGTAGTCCAAAGTAACAAAGATTTTTAATGGGTTTTCTTCTATTTACTCTCTATGTCTGGGTCAAACCTTTTAAAGATTAATTTCCTAGCATTTTACATCTCCCGATTGAGATGAAATTTTTAAAACACGATTATTTTGGATGACAATATTATAATTGAAATAAATTAATTTATTAAAATTATTTATTCAAATAATTAAATTTTCGCCAAATCCTTCACCAAGTTGAAGAGGACATTGCTTAAACTATCTTTTGTTCATTATTATTTTGGAAAAAAAATTGATGAAAACCAATTTTTTGCTGATAATTTTTATCAACGCCAAATAATAAAATAAATTAATAAAACTATTTATTGAATAAATTCAATTTGACTCAAACTTCCCTTTTGATCCTAATATTTAGGGTATGAAAAATTATAATACGCAAAGTATGAAGTTTGAAAGAAAACCCATATTCAAAAAATTAGTTTTTTGCCGGGGTTATTTTAAAATAAGAAGAAAAAAAATTATTCACTCAAAATACTTATTTAGTTTGTTTAAGTTTTCAAAGTTTATTTCTTAAGAGAATCCATATAATTTTTGTTATTACTCGTAATTACTAGGATTAAGCTTTATTAGTGATAACATTACTTTGTTCATGACTGTTTTCATTTTTGTATTCTGTCCCTGTAAGATGGTATGCATTTCCAAAGTCATAATAATTAAAGGAGATGAATGCTGTTTCCTAAAAGTTTTTATGAAGGCCAATTTTTGGTAGAGAAAAAAAGTTTCTGTTTTTGTAGATAGTGGTTGATGTAGTCTAGTAAATACCATAATACTATAGAAATATACATTTATCACAAACAGAATAATGTTTATGTTCACATGAAAGCACTTGAATATATGTTGCATGTGCCTTTCACTACCAAAAATGACAATATTCAAACGGCATGTACATACTACAGACAGCAGCTTTAACTGCAGCATGGAGCATATTCAGACGCATGTAGGATGACTGATTCCGAATGGCAACCCTTAATGTACGATTGAAGACGGGTTATTGTGATACACTAAATACTTAAAGAGATTTGAAAGCTAAATTTTACGTTGTGTTAAATCAAACGAGCGAGAAAAGCCTTTCATACGGACTGATAAAATGAAGATTTTATTTTTTAAGTCTATTAATTATTTTGATATCTTGAACATAGTATTATTCCTATGGAATTTTTACTACCGTTCTCAAATCTGTACTATTTTATCTATTTGATTTTTTTTTAGGAAGAGTATACATTTCTCAAACTGCATTCAAATGGAGCAATTTCGTCAATTTTTAAGACCTTTTGATGTATTAACATCCTTGGGGGGACACATTGTAAAATATAGAATAAAATAAATAATTTTATTCTTTAGTTTAGTTTAAAAATTAATTTCTTATTCCGATGTTAATTTATTATTATTATTTTATTTTTTCAGATATATCTTGTTTTAATTTTAATTTAACATTTGTCTCTTTTATAATTTGTTATGGATTCTTGATTTTTTTAATTCTAAATTCGAAACGCAGTAGGTTGTAATAGTTTTTAGTTTAAGAAAAATATATTTTTGCACCAAATATTTTGTTACGAATGAAATTGGATTTATTAATAATGATTAAACATCTTAAATATTTTTTCATGTTTTATTTTTTTTAAATTTACAATATCTTACATTGTCTCTGACTTAGGTTATTTTTATAATGAATAAGGTTTCTTTGCTTTTAATTTTAAGAAGTTGTGATTGTGTAATGATACTCTTCTTTTAGTAAATTTGATTCATTTAATACGTGAAGCTAGATTATACCAAATATTTATAAAGCTGTGTACTTTCTCATAAGGTCTGATCATTAATACTTGCATAAGTATACTTCCATTGCATTAATTCAGTGGCAGTATTAATTAGCTCAATTCCGTTTAGTTTAATTTTAAAGGATTCACTTATTTCAATAGTACATTTCTATTTTTCATTGTCTCTTCTGTGTTGTTCTTCATTTATATATTATTTTCTTATTCATTTTTAGTTTTAAAAATTCTTTACATTTAAGCTTACATAATTCATATTTTCTTAAGGTTTATGTATTTCTATTATTTCATAATTAATTAATCAATTTAATATTCTAATTTTCATTCCTTTTCTGTATAATACATCAATTATTTTTTGTTTGTTTTTTTATTTTACACACACACATATTTACATATATATGTATATGTATATATACATACATATATATATATATATATATATATGTGTGTGTGTGTGTGTGTGTGTTTACATATATCAAATAAACAAGATTGGTAACTACAATCAAGAACCAATATTAAATAAGCAGAGTCCAAGTTAAAATTTAAGTCAATGTTCTTCTTTTTCCAAAATAATAGACACTCCATCATTACTAATATAGTAAGTTGGATCTGATAAAATATTCATTCGTAATGATTCCTTCACACTAATCGTGGTGACCAGCTTTCCGCTTTCTTTCCCTTACTATTAACATCACCTTAAGCTCATCGCAGGTTGTAAAACGTTGTCTCATAATTGCTATTCTTTATAATAATATAATTCTAATTTACATAATTTTGGGTTCAATTATATGAAGTGGTTTTAAAATCAAATAGCATCATATGAAAACTCTCGAGAGGTAAGTTAAATTCAAACACACCTTAAAACTATAATACCATGTGTGTAAAACACTTTTCACTAAAAAAACTACACAATTCTAATAAAAAATAAATTTTTTCGGCAATTTGAAAAAAAAAAAGAATTCTACATTATGTATGAATTACTTAAACTCTTAAAATGTTCCAATTAAAGTGCCAACTAAGAATTCTACCATTTATTCAGTAAATAAAAACAAACTTTCTATGAATACAATTTAGAATATTTGATATATACATTTAAAACATGATGAACTATCACCAACAAATATTCTTATTAATGCTATAATGAAGGAACACGTGTAATCAGGTGATGTAACTCATTCCTTATTAATTAAATCAGCATGCTCATCATTAAATTTTGAGCATGTAATACATAAAGTCTTTATTGATAGTGATTTTTTCGTTCCTTTAATTAGATTCATTAGGGAATGTTAAATAGAGTTGTAGTGAAGAAAATTAATCCATAAATTCAATCTTACATTACTTTACTCTACAGGCACAATGAATGTGTCTGCAACTTCAATTAAGTACTGATTAAATGCTTGTAAATCATCAAACTTGCAAACATTAAGCAAACGTAGTTTAAGAAATATTGTTCTAGTTAGATGTTTAAGTTTGTATCACGTTTTTATGTGTCTTCACATATATGAAAGTATTCTTTATTTTATAAGACTAGTTAATTTGTTAAATACACGAGACACCGTACAACAAAGTTACTTTTCATTTTATTCCACAAACTATATCGAGTTGAAATTCCTGTTTCACGAATAAAGGGAGCTATTATTAATTTATCTTACGTAATAATGGTATAAAACATCTATCAGAGAAAGAATTCTACATATTTTTTTAAAAAATTCATTAGTAGTGGAATATGTTATGTTTTACATAAATTATTTTCTATTAATGTTACGTTTACTGATTTAAAAAATTATATTTGCAATAAATAATAATTCAGCAGTTAGATTTATGTCTTGGATTTTGAAAAAACGTTCTAGAAAGGTGAAAATAATATACTGAACTACTTGTAAAAGAATAAATTTGTATGAGTAAAAATTTTTATGAAAGTAAATGAATAAGAAATGAAAGCCTCTAAGATTCGTTTGTTTGATTATCTCCAATTTGACAGGTGACAAATTTGAATTTCAGTATTTTAGTTTTTATAAATTACTTGACAAATTTTAATTTCTTAACGGGTATTTTCTATTGACAAACCTTCACTGGAAGTCGCATAATTATTTTTTTTTCTACAGAAAAACTTATAAATATACACCAAAGAAATAATCTCTGAAATACAAATCTAATTAAAAATTAGTAAAATTTAATTAGTAAAAATTAAAAATTACCTCCTAATTAAAAATTCGTAAGATAATTGTTTATTGATATAGAAATTACAATTAGGATGAGGATAATTTTCAAGAATCCTAAATTTTATGTTAAATTCTTAATCCTCTATCCTTAAATTTTAACATTTTTTTCAAAAATTAAAACCGCATCACGCACTCTATACAGCAATCTCTCAACATCTTTTATTTTTTGATATTTGGAATACTTAAATAAACCTTCAAAAATACTAACTTTCTCGTGTTCAAGAAGAATGGTAACTTTAACAAAAAATTAATCGAATGAAATTATTCCTCTATAATTCTATATCTCATATCAATTTACCAAATTATTTTATTCAGTATGGAATACTGCACAACTGCTCCTCTAAAATGGTATACCATGAAAAAAATATATAAACTGCTTGAAAATACCAACTTACACGACAGAATAAGCAGGTGACTAGTATTTCAGAGCAGTCACACATCATGGGCACAATCACAACACGTGATAATAGGCATATTTCATACATAGCAAAGATTGATTGATCTGCTACATAAGGAACCATGTCTCAATAAATATAATATGTTGTACCACAATGGGTGTCCTTACGCACCATTCAACGTTCCTGAAACACAGTGGAATGTCCGTAAGCGAGTACATTACGTTCATTTCTGCAAATGCATTCGTCTCAAATTCACAAATTCTTACAACTGCAATGAGGCATTGAACGGTGAACAATGACAACTTCCTCGCACCACATTGTTTTCTGACAGATACAGCTCCAGCATGCAGCTTGATGATTAGATTAGAGTCTGGAGAGATCGTGGAGAAAGGTTGATTAACCGCTGTCTTGTGCAACGCCTTAACAGTCTTGCTCGCAGCATTATGGTTTGAGGTAGGAGCAACACTCAACCCCCTCACATAGTTTGCAATGACTGTAAATGACCAAACATATATATATCTCTAAAAGGTTATAGCCTATTTTCCTCATTTCAATTTTAAGAGTATTCCTAAAGGAAAATACTTGATTATATGTGACATGTAATATTCAAGACTTATTTCTCACCCACCAGACTGCATTGCTATCTTACCCTGCCTAATCTGTCTGATCTAACAAGAAGGTCATCTACATGATTGGAGAATGACTGCGTTACACCAGACGAGTTTTGGCAACTTGTGTTGGCCTAATGTGAGTTTTCATACCCAAGTAGTATATTCAAGTTTTCTTCCATGAATTTCTACGAATGTTAATAGTCGCTGCTACATGCCGAGGCATATAGCAACGGCTATTACATTTCGTAGTGGTTACACTCGATACAGATTTCATCGTCTTTCTCATAAAAAAGGGCTGTATTTTCAATCACATTACAATTGCACTTTGTGTTATCTCTTGAATAAATTTGGTTCTGATATGCCCTGTCTTTTTTCTTGTAATTTGATTAACAGGAAGTGCATTATCATTCAAAATTACAAAAATATTTTATGGAACAAAAGTTATATAAACTTTTAACGGGACAAATAATCAAAACAAGCGGTTTCGTTATGTAAATCAAATTAGTACTCAAACACAAAACGAAAATAAGCGATGAGAGTATTTTAGTAGACAATAAATCATTAAATTCTTAGATATTATTCTATCGATATTAAAACAATTAATTATTAAATTATTACATATTAAGATAAAAATAACTATTATCACCTGAAAATAAAAATAAAAAAACCAATTTTTATATATTGATCTTTATTCATAAATAAACTCTTTATTCATATTACTACTTCACACTTCTTATATATTTATATTCATAATTTATTTCAAATTGATACCTCCAAACACCTTGTATTACTTATTATAAATAAGAGAAATAAATATTTATTCGGCTAGTAATTTGTGAAAATTACCTGGCCTCTTTAAGAGAGGTATACCGCCAGAGAAGTAACGGTTGTAAATGTTTCTATCAGATTGCATGTTCGAGACCATACTTAGAATGAACAAACATATGTTAAATATTCGGGCTTACAGTCTTCATATTTGATTGTTAAGTAAGAGTTGGAAAATTGGTTTGCCCGCTCAAGTGTCATTGATTCGGATAACATTTCATAATATATGAGTACAATCACTCAATCAATGCTTTACTTTAACATAACAAAATATTTATTCCCTGGATTAAATTCACTAAGATGTCTTCAAAAAGAAAAAGAAAATCAGCTTAATTTGCTCCAAGGTTAAATAATCATCACTTTTTTAAAATTGAAAGCAATAGAAACATTTATTCATTGAGATATATGTAAAGGAAGTCACGTTTAATTTCATAAATTACTATGTAAGAACAGTTAATAATCAATAGCTGTATTAACAGTCGTTATATATCAATGAGAGTTACATCTTTCATAAAATCCACTGATCTTATGGCTTCGAAAATATACAGTGTACTTATAAATAAAATATTTTACATAAGAAAAAACAATAATAAAATTCGAAATTTAAGAAAAAAAAATAGTAATAAATAAATAATTTTATAATGTCGAAATTATCAGCAATATGAATATAGTGGATTCTGAGGAAAGTATAGTGGAATCCATAGAAATACATTTTTAAAAACTCAAAACTAGTTTAATCTCGAAGCTGTGGCTTCTTTACACCTTGACAACTTAATTTTAGCGTTTTCTATTACATTTTTATGAATGGTAGTTTGATATAATCAGCGATGTGACCTATAATCCTTAAGAGTGAAAAAAGTAAAATGTGTAACATTTTAATAGCTTAGTTACCTTAGATAGGTTTAGTTACCTTAGATTGGGTTTAGGTTTCAAAAAAATTAAAAATAGGTCACAGGTTTAAAAAAAATAAAAAAATATGTGACGTCTTTCCTTCATTATTTGATTATACTGTCTTCTTTCCTTCTAACTGATAAGTCAATACATTCAAAACTCCAATTGAAGATGCATAAGAACAAGACAAAATACTTTATTAGTAACTAAAGAAATAATAAGGTTAATCTATCTCGAATCTCACCTAATGCAACAATCCCAGATTATGACCAGCTAAAATGTGACTTACTAATTCACTCGTCCTGATCCAAACACTTCTCAATAACAGTTATTTTGTATCTATGTATTTTGACTAAAATGTTCTTCATTTTAAAAGATAAATTACGATACTTCAACCGAATTCACTAATATCTATCAGGATGGCGTTATACTCTATCTCTCCTTAGTTTCCTTTCAGATGTATTTCATTAAAATGTCACAATCACTAATTCAATCCACTGCACTTCTATCTTCACCCAATTCACCTTATTAACTTCATCTTAATTCAGTTAAATTACTGTAATGTTCCCAACGTTCGTGAAGTGAAATTCTCGAATAGCTAAATATCGAAACTTTTCCCACAATTGTATGTTAATCTACTTATATTGTGAACTAATTTTTCTTCTTGAATTAGAATAAGATTTATTATGCCAAAAATATCATTTTCACTTTATATCTATTTGTAAATTCAAAATATAAAATTTAATTCACATACTGGATTCAACGTAGAAATATGGAATATTTCTTTTTTTTTTAATCTATCGCTCAAAAATTACTGAGAAATTAATTTATCAAACGCTGAAAATTTAAATGGAAATGTTAAGTTGGAGTTTTAATAAAGTATTCTTGGGTTTATAAAACTTTTATGTAATGAAAATAGACAATTCTTCTAAAACTTTGGGAGTGTTTTCTTTTCTAGAAAATACATAAATAAAGGAAATCCCACTTTTCCATTAAATTAAAGCTTGGAAAATAGTACATGAAAACTGAAAAACTTTCAAAACAATTGCTTACAAACGAAAATGACTATATTCAAATGCATGTTTGCACGCTAAAGTTTCAGGAGTAAGATTGGATTTTTTTTTGTCTTTGAAGTGTTCCATTTCCCTTCATAATTTCATTACGTATCCACCTTTTTTTTTAATTTTATATGTCATTGCTAGAAACTCTAAAAAATGTGCATTACGATGGGTCTTATTGATGTCAGTTTTTGTTTTAATGCAAGTGAAGATAGAGTTATATTTTCATAGAAGAGTTACATAATCTAAATCCATATAAATTTGTTCAATTATTACGTGCACAGTGATTGATGACTGACTCGAAAATATAAACATATTTCAGAAATAATTCCGAAAAGTACGGGTTTCTTTCATATATATCCATATTAGGAATTTAACTGTGGTAACTACCCTTATTATTGTCAATTGATCATTCTTCATTTTTCTAAGAAAACTATGAGTATAACGTCTTTCGCATATCAAAAAGTCTTCACTGTAATTTTCCTAACAATGATACAATCTTCTCCTACTAATGATCGAATTCATTTAAAGTAACACATTATGTATTTATTTCTTATCAACGTTGTTTAGATGACGTGACTGCAATCAAATCTGACCTATGGATCAGTATTAAAACAAGGACAAACAATTGGGATTCCGGGTTGAGTTAGAAATTCCCTCTATCTTTAATCACATGTACTTTTCATCTTCATACATTAATAAGGAACTTTAACATAATACTCACAATATAATCAGGAATTTTTAACTGCATTAACTCTCCATTTGTGTCATTGTTGTTAGAATCTCTCAGATGTGTTATATCTGTCTATTAACATATTTCTAGAACGTTTCATTCAAATATAAAAAAACCAACCTTCAAAGTTTTTGCAGACCAATTGGCTTGATCTTGATTTCCATAACAATACTGTATATACAACAAACAGAAAGCTGAATCAATAAATACACATAAAAATTGCAATGTTAATTGTCAAATGTAACAATGCATATCGTAAGTTATGTTTCATAAGATGAATGTTAGAATTTTCTTATATAAATTAGAATATTTTACATGATATTTTCGTGTAAACAAGTAGTAAAATTAATCAAAATATCCGACAAAAAATAAAGTATTTTATAGAAAAAAAAGTATAAGTATTTCAATATTTCAGTATATTTCACTTGTAATAGGATCATTTATTTTTATTATTCAATATAACAAAACAAATGCATCTGTAAATTAATTTATTTCTAAAATAATTCCAAACTCTAATAAATACTGTACAACTTACTTTTCATAAGTAATATTCCATAAAAGGATTTTTTGTGGGCACCTTTGAGATTTTACAGTTGTTTTAAATAGTAAGTAAAGTAATAAAATGCATAATATACATAAAGACCAATGCAAAACATGTAGTACAACCCTGACGACATTTCCAGACGTTCCAACAGCACCACCAGATACTGCAAATAAAGATATCGTAAAGGAATATTTTGGTATTCCATTTCCATTTTATGCGTAAAGTGCGTGAAAACCCTAAAGTCGAATTTCCTTATTACTTTTCTAGGCAAATATCTCAACGACATCAAGAATGTTTCGAAAAGTTGAATCTAGCCTAGGGGTTTTGTGGACTGTCATAAAATCAATAAAAAATATTCAAATTGTTCCCCTACGCGAAAGCTCTTTTCTGAAGAAAAATCAGTTTCTTCTTTTAGAGAAATGGGGAACATATTTGCATAGTTTTCACTACAGGCCATTGAAAAAGCATATCGAAATCTATGATAATTCACACGAATTTCGATACAAAAACACGAAATTTCGATCTATTTTGATTAGTTCATTAGCTTTAAAAATTTTTGATGCATTCTTTCATGTTCTATATTTTAAAGTTAATTCATATTTTATTATAAAGCAAGACGATATAAATTAAGATGGGTAAATATTTTTTTATGCCCATCTACATTTATGTGCCAATCTATATTTTCCTTTTAAATTTCCCTAAATCGTATTAATTATATTTTTTCGAGACATTATTGTGCTGTTTAGTGCATAAATGTGATTATAAATCATTTTATGCAACTATAGCGTTAAAAAAATTATTTTTGTTGAAAAATAAAAAAAAAAAAATATGTATAAATTAAGGGGACTCAAAAGACCAAAAAAATGATTTTTTTAATTTTTATTTAGAAATATTATCTGAATTACTTTCTTTGGATTTATGTATTAATTTGGTATGCACGAGCACGGGAAACGTGAAAAAAATGAAATTGAAAAATGTAAACAAAAAAGATTTTTGACTTGATTACGTCCCTTTTTTAGAGTTGTCAGTAATTTTATGTTATATTTTATCAATACTTTTCAAAATTTAATTTTATTTCATTTTAATCATAACTGTAACATTTTAAAGTTCTTTTTTGGTGACTACAACTTTCATTACAAGTGATTTGTTGTTGATATCTCGTGTTTTGATTGTAGTGTCGATATCGAGCTAATTATAAACTCGTTTTATATTGAGAGAAAAAAAACAGACTTTATCAAGACTTTCTTTCATTATTGTTTGTGCTTAATCTGTTGCTGTTTTTGGTGTTTATTTTTTTGAGAATTGAAGATAAGAAAATGGCGTAAAACGGCGTTGTCATTCAAAACAAATGAATAGCAAACGTTGGTGTAGTGATGCTGATAATAAAGCTGATTCTTCAGAAGAAAAATTTGCTGTTGCTACTAGCAGAATTGAACAGTTATTAAATATTGAAATACTGATTGTTCCTATACCGGAAATTTATTTGTATTCTTTCTACAAATCAGTAAACTGTTTGACAAATTGTTGTGCCTAGAACGTGACGTAAAATTTAGTGTGCTTCTAAAGTTTGTGCTGTAAAAAACATCGAATGAAAAGCAAACAAATACATTTCCTGATATCAATATATGAGAACACAAGCATTCTGCGACGTAGAGAAAGGTTATTCAGCCATCATGTAATTTTGTATCTCCATAAATATCTTGCCTTTTTTATCAAAGACATACAGCAAATGTACTAAACTTCTTCACAAAGCCTATGGTACTAAAAGAAGTACATACTGAAGTAAGAAGTGGATATAAAGTACCTGCTGATGTCCCATTTGTCGACATATGTGTTTCTATCGAGAGTATTTGAATGACACGAGGCCATACATCTTTAATTCGCATTCGTTGTGTCATCGATTTACTTGCTGGCCATGTCATTGACTTTGAATTTATGTGCAAAGTGTGTCGGCATTGTTCCATAGCAAAAAGAGAACTTGGTAAGTCAAGTGCAGAATATGATATGACATTTAAATGCCTTTCTTAAAGTTAAAAGTAATAAATATAGATATTAAGATTAAGACATATTTACATTTATGGTTATATGTAAAGAAAATCACATTCATAAACACAAATAATTATACTTGAGGAATTAATAACCAATAAATTTATTCAAATGTGTACGTCATGCACTTAATTTTAGGTAATGTAAATAAAATCTATTGAACTAAAAGATTTAAAAATTTACAGAGTACTTATTATTATAATAACTTTCTAAACACTGATTATAATTAAAATTTCAAAACTTTAGCATAGGAAAATTTATTTAATTTTATGCTTTAAATTTCCATTAGTTGTTATACAAATATCATTAGATACATACAATTCTTGAGTATTTATTATAAATTATAATTGTAATGCTAGATAGAGTTTAAATCGCTGTAGAAGAATTTTTTCAGTTCCTAATAAGCAAATTATCAGCATTTTGTTAAAAGTACATTTTTTGAGGCACTATTATTGAGGCACTAATGCACTATTATCTTATAAAATCAAACTTTGATAAAAAAAAAAAAAAAAAAACACAAACCTAGACACATGTTTACAATTTTCAAATTTAATTTTGTAACCAGTACCGTTATTTATTATTTATTTTTGTGACAACTGCTGGAGGGCGCCACGAGACCGAGACATGTACGGTTTCCTTCGAGTGGTAAAGAGGAGCGTTTTGCGGCTGGTGGAGATCTGAATGTTAACCTTCGCCCGGAATTATCTCCCAATGTTGTTTTTTGTTACATTTTTGCTATAACATATGAATCTGTAAGTAGTTTTAGTTGCTAGAAGAGTTCTCCTATGTACAGGAAATAAATTCTATTAGCCCAGAGATGGATTTATTCCGCTCATTCGATGATTCATGATTCATCACTGTGGGCAATGAAGATGGCGCCCAACAAAGGCATAATCCTCGCAGCCCCGAAGAAATTGAGGAACCGACACAGTAAACCCAATGGCCCGGAAGAAGAAATGGAATCGACTTTGTATGCTTAACGACGCCTTACACGAATAGTTGGTACATCTTGCTGTAATATTTGCCCATCTACATTTTCAGAATAATGTGTTCCTATACAGCACGAAAATGAATAAAGAGTTACATCTACTGTATTCATCTGAATATTTTAAATCTAATGTAAAGAGTAAAAAAAAAATTGAAAAAATATAAAACTGAAAGTGTGAAAAGAAAGTTGAGTGAGAAAATGTAGCAAAAAAAATTATTTAAGATTCTATATTGCAGCAAGATACTCATACAAAAATGCGTTAACTTAATTATTAATAACATTGTAATTGTCAAAACAAGTTTAATATAATCTTAATGGAATATTCTTAAATAACATTTGTGTGTAACGTCATTTCCTATTATGAATGAAAATATTCACTGTTACTTTTTTAAATTAGTACTAATTATTGCATATTTTATTCTTAAAATAACATGAAAAACATATATTTTGAATGAGGAAAAATATTAAAAACTTATGTTTTTCGATAGTTTTAAATTATATTCAAAAATTTAAAGACACTCTTATAGGATACACAAAAACGTTTTGAAATTTAAGCTATATATTTTTTTTAATGTAAATGACAGGAAATAGATTTATATAGTTTCACGTAAGAAACAGGCTATACATTTAGGTATAATGGACAAGATCATGAATCTTTTCATCGCTTGATAGAAAATTTCGTAAAAGTTTGTGACATTGGGCTATTCGCGGTTTCTCTTCACTAACCTTGGGGACTTTCAA
>BMAW01112167.1:345619-418668 GCA_019974015.1 Nephila pilipes
ATATTAGTGATGGCACAAGATAACATCCGAGGTAATCGGATGTTACAAGTTTACATAAATTTTAATAATAAAGTAACCCAAGAATTGTTTAAAAAGGCATAAAAATTGGATTTCAGTGCAAATAAATTAGAAAGAAATAATGCTGCTTTAAAATGTATTACTTCAAGGCCTTTTTTCTTTCTTTCTCGCTCTCGCTTTCTCTCTCTCTCTCTCTCTCTCTCTCTCACACACACACACACACACACACATATATATATATATATATATATATATAAACAGGTATAGCGCAAAATAATAGGAACACCTGTGAAAAATGAAAATTATTTATAAGTAAGGGGTTGGGCCACCTTTGACCTGAATAACAGCTTGCATTTGACGTGGGATTGACAAATAGAGGTTTTGATCAAAGTTCATCGGAATTCACCCCTATTCTTCGTGCAGGGCTGTTT
Organism: Nephila pilipes; assembly: GCA_019974015.1. Classification (NCBI taxonomy): domain Eukaryota; kingdom Metazoa; phylum Arthropoda; class Arachnida; order Araneae; family Nephilidae; genus Nephila; species Nephila pilipes. The sequence goes on from BMAW01112167.1 coordinate 346,069, forward strand.
CGATTTCAGATAAAGTGATTGGAGAAGGAAACCGAACACGGACTTTGTTCCCTAAAAAAACCACAAACACTCTATGATGTTCAGATTAGTTGACTGGAGACACTACGTTAGATGTTCGACTTCATCATCAGGCTCATGTAACCATGTTTGAATACAGCGAGATGTGTGAACGGTGGCGTTGTCATCTTGAAATACAGGACGTTCTCCAGGAAGGAGAGTCTGAAGTATAGGATCTGAAGTATCTGATCTGTTAGAATGCTTCGATAATGGTTGCCTGTGATTACCTCCCTCAAAACAATGAAAGACTCCCATTCACGGGAAGATATTGCGCCCCACACCATCACAGAATCCCCACCATGTTTCACGGTTGAAACCAAGCAGTTAACATGAAATGTTTCTGCTGGTGTTCGCAAGACGAACACACATCTGCTGGTCTGGAATAATTTAAATGAGGTGATATGACCTGTTCCCATTGCAGTTGTGTCCAATTTAAGTGGTCTTGGCAACGCTGTAGTCTCTTCATAGCATTCCGTACCAAAACTAATGGGTTTGGAATAGCTACTCTGCCATGAAAGTTCCCAGCATGCCTCTCCCATTGAATAAATTTCATTGATATGGAGTTCTGAAGATGGATTTTAATCTCGGACGTTATCTGCGGCAGTGTAGCCTAGTGTTTTTTGATGATTATCCTCTTCAAAACCAATCTATTGCGGTCCTTTAACTTGAAATTTTGCCCACTGTTGTGTTCCGCAGAAAACATCTTATCCAGGTTTGAGTAGACTGTCATAACCCCTGACATAATAGTCCTTGAAGCACCCACAAGGTTGGCTGTTCTGGATACGGACACTCCAGCAAGGCAAGCTGGAATTAACATGCCTCTTTTCCCGTCGGAGAGATATGACATAATCATGCTTTGGTGAGAACGGAATTTTCTCACACAACTCTCTCACCGCCAAACACTTCACAGATACCTTCCCTTTTGCCTCCATCAGGTGGTACAATGTTGCGACACGTGGTCGCGGTTTGTTGGACGATTCTAAATAATTTTATTGACTACATGTGTGTCAAAATTACAGTAACTGAGCAAATGAGAGTCTACCTGTATTAATGCAGGTGTTACACCTACGATATAGCGAGCTGCTCACGTTTTGAAGTACACCCGGCATGTCCCGGACGGTTCCTGCAAAAAATTAAATTATGACATTAGATCCTTCTTTGAGTCGATGAGCCTTTCGTAGAGGACAGTTTTCAAATGGCGCAACAGGGATGAGTTCAGTCAGGAGATATGACGTGTGAACGTGTAGGTCAAGGTAGCACACCGCTTCGTAATCCATCTCCCTGGAAACTTGCTGTTTATAGCGCTTCTTACATCCAAGGTGAAATGGGTTGTTGATCCATCGTCTTGGACACACATACGGGCTTGTATATCGGCTGCGTTGGTTTAATGGAATTCTGGCAATACTTTTTTGTAAAAATGTAAGGTATGTACGGTATTCCGGTTGGAATGAAGAAATGTATAGGCCAATCAAATGGTCACTCATAATTCCAGCCCTAACATTTGAACTGAAACGTTACTCATACACATGAAGATGTTTGTCGTATGGATTGCTAAATGTCCACATATGAAAGTTGTGCGTATTCCAAATGCCTTCAAGGCAAAGGTGTATTCGTCCATGATAACACATGTGCTCTGAAATAAGGCTGCTATTGTAGATGTTGCAAGAAAAAAACGTGTAAATTCGACACGTTACACATAATTTGCAGGTATCAAGTCTTGCATTTTCTGTACATGGAGAGGTGTAATCCTTTGTACCGTAGTAATTGCCAAACAATAGAGTGGGATACATTTAAGGCACGGAAAACCATTCACGGGAAAATATCGCGGTAATCTTACACTCTGCAGAATGTTCTCTTTATCTAGTGACATCCACACATTCCTACCATGACCTTTATTATGAGCTCCAATGACAAATGATTCCATTTCATACAAGCACTAATGTAATCGCTCGAACATTTTTAGGATTGTGAGGTGTCTTTTTGGGTAAACGATGCCTGTACAGAATTTCAGCTTCCATATCATTACCGTTCGAAAGACTACACACTAAATGCGCGCTCGCTTTTTTCTGATTACTGTACTTCATCCGGTACGTTCTAAACTGTACGTTCGTACAGTTTCCAGAAAAGAATACTGTACATTCTAAAATCCACGGTAGAAATGACAATGTGTATGAAAACTCGCGCTTTGTGCTTTCCTATAAACTGTCATCTAGTGGTTCACCGCTTGCTCTCCACCAAAGTATTGTACTAAGAAAATAGCTTGTGTAGATGTTTTGTATTACCCGTCAAATTTCTACCCACAAGTTCCAAAACAAACTGCCTGTTATGCTTTTTTACTGTTCTTATACTTTTTCTGGTATTTGATTTTACATTCCTCATATTATTGTTTAAATTTTGAAAATTATTGTAACTGATTTTTTAAGTTTTTACTTGTTTGTTATTAAACACTATTGAGTGGGATAGATGGACCTATAATATAAGAACTATCGCTCATCTCTGATGTAATCTACGATGATATTAAAATGCTTTATTTTCCTTTTCTTATGTTTGCTACCTCACTTACTGTTCCTTTTTTAACAAAGATACCATTTTTGTAGGTTTTTAAGTTTACTTTCTCATCACATAATTTTAATTTTTCAATTATTTAGTGTAAGGAATTTTCTTCAAATAATTTTGTAACTGATTTCATCCTAATATTATGATATAATTTCTGTCTTAGGCAGGCCTGTAAGAATTCCAGTTGAAAGTCTCAAGAAATACCTTAGTAAAGTTTGTTTAATAGAGTCTCTATATACATAGGATATATTTCGAGAGCCCCCCCCCACACACATGTGCACATCATGTTCTTAGTAGGAAAGCTTTCGGTCTCACTAAAAATAGCCAAACAGAGCTTCAGGGACTTATTTGCACTCAAGATTGTACCTTGGTTCTTCTGGGCTCTATGGACGCGTCCAGACACCTAGTCAAATGCTTTGTCGTCTATAGGCAGCACAACGACCAGGACCTTTGAACCAACTGACTATCGTTGACCTAGGATGATGGTCTTGGTAAATCAGGCACGGACCCTAACATGGGATCTGCTCTGATTCTTTGGCCCGAGTGCCTAGACATCTTTGCCGTTTTTCTCACCATTAATGGGTATCATGGGCTGTAGGAATTAGGTACTGGGAGTCCGAAGATTTCTCTTAATCTGTTGAAGGGCTTAACACCACCATGGACATTTTCGTACCAAACTTGTAGGACTCTTCCTTAGTCCTTTATTTGTATCGAGATTCGACTTTCAAGGGTTCAAATTGACGTGTCGAGGCACTAACTACTATCGTTGAGGAAATTCCCGCTTGTTGCCTCTAGTATGTGGACATCTTAGTAGTTTTTTACAGCTCGGTGGGTACAGTTAGCTGTAGTTCTTTGGTCCTAGGCATCTTCTTAGCCTTTAAAACCGTATTGGGACCCTTTCTTACCAAGTAATGTGATCTCACTTGTTTCAAATTGTCCTACCAAGGTACGATCTTAACACACTAGAGCTGACCGAGGTCATCTCATCTATTCTTATCATCATTTCCCGAAGAGAGCTAAGTTCCTTAGCTTCAGCAACAAGGCTAACCCATCTTCTAATTCCAGTTTAGAGGCCCTCGTCGTGGTTCTAGAACAATTGTTGAGATAGTGGAAGGCGTTGTAATCTTTCCTAAACTCGCAAGTTCCTTTTTGTGCGATTCCAAACATCTTGAGCTACGCGGGGAACCTGCCATGTCCCGTCACCAACTGGACTATTCTTTTGTCGCTTACTCGGAGATGTAATTCCAATTTGAGTACGATTTGGTTATATATATATACATATATATATAAATAGATTGGCCATAATTATACTGACAGTGCTCTGAGTCTTCTGTAGCACGATCTAATAGCAAGAATCACAGCAAATATTGTAGGAAGATTAAACAAGGTAGAGGAAGAAGGATTACGCAAAAAAAATAGTTTCAAAAATTGCCACTAGGGGAATATGTAGCACTATGTAATTCAATGGAAAGCTATAAAATTGCAGAATCAAAAATAAAATTGCCTTTTATTAAGCGCATTCACATCAGGTTCATTGTTGCCATATTTTGTGAGGACCACATATTACATTCTGTGCACAGCATTCACAATAGTAGAAAGTAACGTGTGCAGGAATATCTCGTACAGTCCATGATATGATATCCTTCAACATAACAGACAGTGATATTGTTTTCTTCAGAAATTAAGACATCCACAATTCATTTTCTAGGAATATTATATTTAATTATACCTTCGTAATCAAAATTTTAATTACGAATAAATTAAAATTTTGCTATTATTAACAAAACATTACAATATTATATTGAAGCTAATTTTCGTATTGATTTCTTAAGGGCCTCTTTAAAATATGAATATTACGACGTAAAAGTAATAATTAATATATATTTAAAGAAATTCAATAGTACTTTAAAAGCTTTTACTTACTTTGGTATTAAAGAAATACCTGTTTTTCTCGAGTGATAAACTTTTAGCTCTTTTTGTGCACTACACAGGGCGATGCGAGCATTAATTTTGAAATTTCGTTCTATTATTTCGAACTTATATATACTTAAGAAAAAAATAACTTTAATCTAAAATAAGTACTTTTATTAAAATTTCTTTGAAATTTTACAAAATGTTTTTGGTGTAATTACCACATAATTGTTCACCATTTTCGTCACATCAAACTATGATACTTAGTATAATAAACATTATTTAAGTAGATATAAAGTTTTTGTGGTATGGATTTAATCTTAATTCTTTTTATTTGTTTATTAATAAGATTTGTATCTATACAAATATTAATTTAAATAAGTTAGTTTTGACGTTATTATTTTTAGATGTTTTTATCTGTATAATATTCTTAAGGAAATCTAGGGCGCAATTTTTTAGAAATAATTATTCGTTCTTTCGATTTTTGTTCTTTAATAACCTTATTAAAAAAACATAGTAGAGTTGAATAGTTTGGAATCAATACAGCACTATTTAACCACACATTTCTGTCCCAAGACTGAAACACCAAAGAAAAGTACTTTTTATCCTTTCTCCATTTATTTATTTTCTTCAGAGTTTTAAATTTATAAAAAATTGTGCTTTAATATCTTTTATTTGCTTATTTACATCATCATTATTGAAATATAAGCTTTATTTATATTCATATTTAACTCTACTTATTTCCTTATATTACAATACTTTTAAAATTTGTTTAGTCATTAGATTGTATGCAATAATAATTGTAATTTTATAACATATATTTTACTGTATTTGCTTATAACTTGAGCTGTATGAATAGCTTTAATGAAATCTTTTTTTTAATGTATATGGACTAAATTGTTATTTTCAAAAATTTACATCTTATATGAAAAATACCACAATACCTTCTTCTCCAGCATCTACGGGTAATAATCGTTATTTTTTTTTTTCTGAATTGTCAAAAAATCAATAAGAGTGTCTAAAAAGGATACAACACTGAAGCACTGAAAGCATTTCTAGGCATTTTACCAGTTTCCAAATACCAAAAATGCAGATGCAAAAAAGTACTTTTGCATTCTATTTCCATTTTATCTGTCAAGTCCGTGAAAACCCCTACAGTCGAATTTCCTTATTACCTTTCAAGGCAAATATCTTAGCTGTATCAAGAATGTTTCTTAAAGTTGAATTTTGCCTACAGGTTTTGAGAGCTGTCAGAAAATCAATAAAATTCTTCAAATTGTCACCTCTGCTACAGCTCATTTTTACTAGGAAAAATGCACTTCCTCTTTTATGAGCGAATAGAATACATTTACATAAACTTCGAACCTGGAGACTGGAAACCCCATTATTATATAGGAGCATATTTTAATGGTGTTTTTTCTTCTGGAGCTCTGAATTATAGATGTATTTTCTGTTGATATCTTGCAAATAATACATAAATATTTTAAGTTTGAGTAACATGGAAGCTATATGGAATAAATTAATTAAACTTTTAATTCTAATTAATAATATACATACATGTTTATTTTACTTTCTTAAATTGTAAAAGACCTAGTTGGTTTTAATGTTCTAGTTGGTTGGTCAAATGAAGGAATTGATAATATGTGAATAACGAGCACGAACTAATGGAAAAGAATAGTACTGTTTCATGTTCTTTAGATTTCCTTTTTTTTGCTATATTTAGATTTATAGGGCTTTATTTTTTCACGAAAAAAGTATTTGTGTAATAAATAAGTGAATAACATTTACAAACAATTGTAAATAAAATTTTATTGATTCATATAGTGTAAATTTCCGTTCTGTATTGTATTTAGAATAAGGGGTTTTAATTATTTCATGAGAATAATTTTAGAAAAGAATGCATAACGTGCATGATACACTATAATTAAAATTCAATCGTTTGGTGAGCACAAATGTTCCCATTACGACTTATAACAATTTTAAATTGTTTGTATGTTTTGATAATGGACTGATAATAACATGCACAAACCATTGTAATTAAACCTAAGAGTGTGATTTGTTCTCATCACCCTTTCAATTAGGTATTTCCAGATTTTTTTTTCTGCTTAAGTAAGAGTCTTGAAACATTCTGTAGAAACTTTTCTTTCTTTCTTTTCTTTTCTTTTCCCTCTTTCTCTCTCTCTCTCTCTCTCTCTGTCTGTCGGTCTATCTATCTACCTTTTTGAGATTTTTATTTCCATGCTCACTCTTATTTTCTATAATCTAACAATTATAAATAAATGTAAATAATTTGAATTAACAAACAAAATATTAAAATATTGAATATTTTATATGAGTTAAATAGAACTTCATAGTTTCATTTTTCTCAAACTCCACAAATAATAGTTTACCAAATTGACTCTTTTTTTTCTTCTGAAAATCAATTTGATAATAAATTACAGAAACAATTATTAACAAATTTAATATAACCATTTTTTTTTTTATTTTTCCGATTTAAGTTTAATATGTAGACATATGTAGCTGCAACAACAGTATTTTTGTGTCGTTCTGAATGATAATTAAAATAATTGCACATATTTCGTGACTTACTTTTTTTAGGTGTAGAACATAAATCATGAATGAATGAAATTTAGTATATCTGAGTTATTTGATATAATGTATAGTATTTTTTAAAATACTGCGAATTATATTTGGTTAGTATTTTAATAACAATACATTTTATACACATAATAAAAAGTCAAAGTTGTAAATATCCTAGATAAATGTAATAAAATGAGCAAAAATAAAGAAATGAAAATGAGAGGGAGTGATAATTTGAAGATGAATCAAAACAACTAATAATTTAATTTATACCATGTGCTATTAAACAAAATCCTACTATGGTATTAAGCAACCTCAGCAACAAAATATTTACATACTCTCTGATTTACAATTGGAACAAATTATTATAATTTTGAAGCCTACATTATATGTAAAATATAAATTACAAATAAGTAACATTTAATATTTCTATCATATTTTACTTCTAGTGAATACTAAGTTTAAGAAGAGAGGCTTTTAATAATAAATTTTATAATCAATAAAATAATGATCAACATTGTAACATCTTCTAGTGTCGTACATAATGTTTGTACTACAATTGAAGAATAAAAGAAAAAAAATAAGGGGAAGAGACAGCGTGATAGATGCAAGTTGAAGCAAAACAATTTATGGACTAATTTAAGGTTTCTGGTATTATTAAAAATAATTCATGTTCCTACCTTGGTATTAATCTTTTATAATAGCAGAATATTCACACAATCTCTTAGAGACAATTAAGCAATTACAATTATTTTGAAGCATTCTCTTGCTGGATTTGAAGTATGAATCATAATTATGTAATATACAATATTTCTGAGATATTTAAAATAATGAATATCTTTTTAGGGAGAATGACTTAAAATATTTTAAACTACTAATAACAATAAATTTTGAGTATATAAAATCAATGTCTATATAGGATAAAAAAACGACAGAAATAAGAAAGCGATTGTGTAGCAAATGCAAGATAATGCAAAACAATTTATAATTTAATTTATAGCTTCTGTTAATAAAGGAATGATTAATATTCACACAATATCAAACGTCACTTCTTAGCCTAAATTAGTATAAATTAAATTAATTGTTATTCAAACCTTTGAATTGTATAACATTGCATTAACGGGCTTAAAGTATAGAAGCAAATATATTACACTTTAGTGTTGTACAACATAAATTTACATTTTTCGAAAATGTTTAACTTTTAAAACATTAAAATTGATCACATACTCGTGATATATACTTTTACTGAAACGCTTTTAAATGCATTTGATTTTAAAAAATATGAAATTTACGAGCAATGCATAATCATATTTAAGAATATAACAGACACTTTTATTTAATCTTCATAATATATTCCTAAAAATATTCACAGCTCATTTCCTATTTTAAAAGACAGTTTCGAGAGCTGCTTTTTCCATTAACACATCTTACTTTTCTAGTTCTTCAAAGGAGTACGAAAAAAGAATTTTTGAAGTGGACTAGTTCTCGAGAAATTTGTTATGAAATCACATTTTTTTTTTCCTATTTCCTTCAAAATATTAATGCATTTTCAATTACTGTACAAAATGGCTTTTAGTCTTCTTCGCAGAATGCATTATTATTTTTCATTTCTTCGGAAGAAACTTCTTATATTATATTCTGTTCTGCATTTTATATAGCTATAACATTTATTACAAAGGAAAAATAAATTTTCGTAGAATATATCGTAAGCTTCTTTTTTTTACTTCTTCTTTGTTTCATCAGTTTCTTCTTGTAATCGAAAAATAGATGTACACTAAATTGAATACATTTATACCTATTGGATTACGATGTACAGTTATCAGATTCTTAGTGTCTTTTAACTATTGAATTTAATTTTTTTGTGAGATCTACCTTCAGGTACTTAATTTTGTAGAATTAATTTTCAAGCTTTGAGTGTGTTTTGTGAAACACGGAAGGAGTTTTTATTCAGGATATGAATTATTGGATACTAAATCAGCTTCTAAACTTCCCAGGAACACAGTGATAACCACATTGACAACGATAATATTTAAACGTTTATATTTTTTTTATATCCACTGCACACCTTGAAGTATTGCTTAATCATAACCCGATTTATATGGATATAGGCAAATGATTTCCCCTTTAACAAAATTTTCTTTACTTGTGAAAAACCACATTAGGGGGAAACGAGGGCTGATCAATCCATACGTATATGAAAATCTGCATAATTAATTTCTTCTCTCCTCCTTTTAACTTGTTTCCACTTTTTTTTTATTAACAGTCAAATCAATTAACCAACCATCATTCACACACGTTTTAACTGCAATATTCAATTTTACTCTATAAAACGTTATTAAAATTCTGGAGTTTCGTGGTTTCAACGTATAATCCGACTGCTGTAACCACTAATTTGCTCCCTTGCTCTTACTCTTATTCTTACGCCACTGTGCTTCTCATTAGATAGCCCGTGACGCTCTGCGCTTTTCTGATGTTATTGCAGCAACTGCTTCTCTTTCTGTTTTAGTAAAATAAATGATCTACAGTAATTAAATCCAGAAAAATGAAATGTATTGGACGGTTTCAGCTTATGTCAAAATTGTACCGTGAAACAAACGTCGAAATTCTTCACACACACACACACACACACACACACATATATATCATATGCAATATGATAAAAGATATTGATCTAGTTGTTCCGAATGCGAAACCTTTCTACCATCTTAAGCCCCGTTGTCCTCGCATAAAATCAAACTAAAAGGTAAATTTCATAATTTCGAAGCATGTTATTTTTACAGATATATAAAGCGGTTTAGTACTTAATTAATGGGTTTAAAATATCAGTTCTTCGAGATATACAGGCCACAGTAGTTGTTAGTAAGGAAACATCTGTACATTTATTAAAATAATAAGAAAACATGTTTCAGTACAATATCTATTAAATGAACATTTGGTGCTCGTACTTTTAGCGGAATATGAAAGTATTGTGAACTTTTTCGTATGAAAACTGAAGCCGAGTTTATTATAAATGATCCCAGCCATTACACGTTGTGTAACAAAGCTACTCAGATCAACCAATTTTTTTTAGTGAAGGGGTAAATGATGCTTTCAAAAATTCTCAGAAAAGAACATCTTATGAAGAAGATCGAAGTACATAATAGAAGAAGTAAGGCAACTATAAGAAATCTCGGATACTGAAATTGCCGAATATCTTATACCACAAGCTAATGAAAAATACTTGTCGATTAACGATTTAATTAAATTTAGTTTAAGAAATGTATTGATGTTCAATCAGATAATGATCGAAAATTCCGGGAATGGACTAAATACTGATAATAATGCCATAGAACAAGTAATTAGTTTCTCTTCTGGTTATCAAATAAGAAATTTCAGGAATTGAAAAAAAAATTAATCTTTAGTTATGGATTGATTTTGAAATAGTAAATAAGAAAACAATTCTAAAAATATATCTAACATTCTATTTATGATAAATAATTAAAAATAGTAACTCTTCAGTTGAAAACTGTCAAAGAGAAATTGGATGACATTTAACAAAGTTTACAAAAAAAATCACATTCAGGAGAGAATTGCATAAGAAATGTGATTCCTTAAATTGTAAATTGTTGCAAATAGGTAGGTCTTAAAGGAAAATAAATTAAAGTTTTTAAGGAAATTGATCTATTGAAATCAACATCTGTAATGCATGACAATTGAATTTAATCCTTATTAGAAGAAAAAAAAAACAATTGCAGAATCGAATTCTATCCCTATCAGACAAACATGCTTTTATTAGATTGAAAATGAGACATATGCATAAAAATAATCTGCAATTCACAAAAAAGAGCAACAATTAGCTGCAGCTGATAAAAAATATTGCTGATTTAGAATAACAAAAACAAGAAATCTCAGTTCGGAACCTAAAGGAGCTATTGATACTATAAATATTTGACATAAAACTTTTATATCATTTCTTCACAATTGGTTTATCAGATCCTAAAGACAAGCAAATGGGAAGAAAAAAATAATGGAAAGGAAGAAAACTATTCTAAAGAAGAAATATGTAAGTTTTTTAAGAAAGTAATGATTCGAAGCAAATTTCCAAAAACAATTTTCAGAAAGTTCACAACTTGAAATATGTACCCAAATTCACAACAGAAAAAAAGTCTACTTTTGTCAATAGAATTTGAAAAACAAAAAAAACTTTCCCAAATAAGCTTTGGAAGACTTTTGTTATTTTAGGTATTTCAGTCTGTTAATTTCATAATCACATTACATTAGGGAATGAAATTGAATGTTAAGTAGTGATCTATATTATTATTAGGGTCACTTTACTGGAAGCTGAATCGAACTTTCAACCCATGATACGTAGAAGAAATAATAGCGAAAGACTTATGTTTCTTGGTGGATAAGAAACTATGCCAATGAATAAAAGAAAGAATTTGTCAGTAACAAAATGCTTTTATTTTTATATCGAACAATTATCTGTATATCATTAACACCTTAAAATAGGAATCAATAACTGGAATTGAAAAGGTTCTGATATTATTTCTGTTTCCTGATTTCTACTATATATTCAATATAATTTAAAATAAAAAAAACTTTTTTTCCATTGAATATTTTAAAAGTCTTATAAACATAAGGCTTGATTTAAAATAAGAGTAAAAAATCTTTGTTTAAAAACAGATGTAGATTAATTTATTATAAAAAAGCAACTTTTCAAAACTTTTACTATTAGCTTCTAGATCCTCAGAACACATAGCTCATATATACCAAAAAAACTACTTATGAAAATGTTTGGATAAAATATTTTTAATAGAAAAATATAATACAACAAAATATTGGAAGAAATCTTAGGCAGTGCTAAAAGAAATTGTTTTCTTGTTTGAAAATATGTTTTTTGTTTAAAACAAAACTTTCCCCTCATTGTGTGATACCTATAGAATATTTAATATAGAAGAAGGAAGAATTTAGTATGATGGATTTAACATGTTCAAAATGGATTTAATATTTTATAAGATGGTTTAAACTATGGAATTTGTGTTTAAAATTTAAATTTGAAAGCCTTTTCTTCTTACAGAAAAGAAATAAGAGAACAACACAAATATTATATAATTATATTAAAAGTGTAAATAAAAAACACTTGTTGCATCGGTTAATATTTTCTTATTTTTTTCGAAATACTTTCGCTCATATTTTATTTATTAAATAAAGAAATTTTTGAAGGAATTTATCTATCGTTTCTATCGTTTCAATATGTGTAATAAACAATTATAATGGATTTATAAGTAATGCTAGTAAATAATTCTCAAAACATATTTTCAGTATGAGTATTAGTCTTTGATTAAAATACAATAAAGTTCTATGACCTTGACAGAATCGCGAATTAACCAGAAAATAGGAAATAACTGGACAATTAATAACAATGACATATAAATTTGTCACTATTGTGTTAGGAAATACACATGATATACCGTAAGTAAACCTAACTGAAAACATAATTATATTATGTAAACATATTTAATTGTATAAATTAATTATTTGATTGTAAAACTATTGTGTAAAAGCTCAAATTTGTGACATAAATCTCCCATACGTATTCACTGAGTATGGCATAAATCAATATGTCCAAAGTTGTTCATGTGGGTGAAATAAATACTCGTACACAGGAATTATTTGCAAATGCAAGTTTATAATATCATAATAGAGTTTTTTTTAATTAATTCATTTTGATCTTTTTTTCTGTCAGCTACAATTGATTAATATGACAAAAGAATAATAATTTCATTATATATTGATGAATTCATTAAATAATTTATTTATTTAATGAAATTATCAATTATGAAGCGGGTTATTAATGAAGCACTGTTACTACTCCCCTCAAGTACTGCAGTTGCTGTAATGCGACGAGTGGGTGTCCCTCAGTAGAATGGATGATGTACTTTGGGAGAGCATATTATTGGTAGGGTGGCACAAGGGGTGAAGATAATTCCATTATTCTCATCTAAACCCCTAATGTTTGGTAGAATAAAAGACAGAAAGAAATAAAATCTGTCTTTTGTTCTGCCAAACATTAGAAGTTTACTCCGTTCACTGGAACACAAAGGTGCCCACATTGTTTTATTCCTTGAACGTTCTAGTGAACACTCTACGAGTCTTACTTTTGGTTGCAAAATTCTCCTTAGGGGTTTATCTTCTTTAGATAGGTAAAGAAATCATGATCGCTAGGGATCCAACTGATATTTTTCTTTCTCATGGGTTTTAGTGTTTTTGATAAACATGAATGATGCGTCTTCAGGACACTTTACTGATCCTTCTGCCTGTCAACAAATTGTTCTCTTTCTTCCATTTCTATTACGTCTGCATCACCTTAATACATGTCAGAGTAAAATTTGGCTCTAGCTCCATAAATTTACTTCCACTCACTCTCTAACTTACTTTTGACGAAGAGCCAAAATCCTTTCTGTTCTGCACTTAGTGTTATTTATCCAAGTCATCTCTTAAGCCTCTTTTACATTGTATGGAGCTTGTCAGAGAAGGTATAGTTACTTCACTTCTTGAAAATATAATATAGAGTCCTTATCAAATAAAATTTTTACCAATGATGTAGCAGAATTTCTGAGCTAATATGGTGATGCGGGGCTAACTCATTCATCTCTAAAAGAGAGGTAAAATAGTCGTTCTATAAATATTATGCTTCTCAGAATTCATTGAATTTATGTAAATAGTCTTAAAATTTTAAATAGTGACATTCAATGAAAAACTAGACATTGCATTATGAAAAGTTATAAAAGACAATATTGATTTCAATAGAGCTAGAAAAATTTTAATTGCTTCGCTTGTTTAATCTTTGTTTCACATTATTTTTTATGATATTTTTAAGAAAATTTACATCTGTCAAAATAATTGATGTCTATAATTTTATAAATAACCTCAGTCTCAAAAATTAGTTTAAGTTGAATTCGATACTTTACTTCTAACAATTTTGTAATATAACATTACGCTAAAACGTGATTCATATTTTGGGTGATATAAAACACCGACCATGAGAAAAACTCCAATGGCATTCAGGAGAAAAACTATCTGGACATAAATTACTATTTTATTGAATTAAGCGTAACTTATAGCAATAGATAAGACCTATGCATTTTACTCAAGGAGGTGAAAGATTGATACGGCTATGCGGAAAAGCATCAGAACCGGAAACATAAAATTTTGAGTTAAATTCAAATCATCGTTATATGAGTTACATCATGATATGTTAAACGATTTATCTTTGTCTTCGAGTTACGCTCCGTTTAACATTCGGTGTACGAAAATTCTATACGAACAATTATCTATTTTGCATTTTGAGTTTCTAGCATACTTCCGCCTTCGAATTTTACACTACCAGCATGTAACCTGCAGAGAGGTACATATGTTTCTAAGAATAGGAAAGATAAAAAAAAAAATTATATTGAACGTCAGTTTTATTTATATAGTGGGTTCTCCATAACTGTCGTTGTTTCGGAAACACATTTTAAAACGTATTTCCAGCTGCGAATGACTGCGAAACCATTAAATTTAAAGAAATAATTTAACAAAAATCAAATTTTCCTGAAATGCAATTACGTATATTTTGGAGAAGTCTTACTCATGGGAATATTTCCTAATAAAAAAAGTTACTTTTAACTACCTGCAAATGTTAATTATAGCGGACATCAATTAAAAACTAGCCTCAATTATTACCATTATTACATCCATTTTAAATACAAAAATGGATTCTACCCATGCCGTTCAAAAGAGTGGAAAGTATCCATCCATAATGGGATCATATAAAAAAGAGAGAATTAAATTCTTTAATGTCAAAGATTTCGAAACGTAAGCACAGAAAATCACCAAAGGCATCCAAAAAAGCAGATATTTGCCGCACAAAGCTCAAGAGCCTTTAGGAGTGCTTTTTTACCTGCTTGTTATCAAAGCAATCTACATCTTCTAAGACACAGAAATCGTAAGGGCCTCGAAGATATTTTCTTCTTTAGTTCACATGCACAAAATCCAAAGGTTGCCCTTTCATGGCCTAAATCGAAGGTAAAAGCTCTCTGGAATAAAAGTATTTCGCCTTTTTTTTAAATCGGTCGATTTGGAGTTTTACAGAAAAACACTACATAAATTCTCTAAGAAGACTTTCTCAGATAACACTTGAACAAATAATCTTACTTTCTTATCTTTCATGTATAGAAAAAGTAGCACTTTAGTTCTGCACAAAATAATAATAAACTATAATTTATTTTTTTATTTAAGTAAATTTAGACACTTGTAAGTCCCTATATTCTTATTTAAAATATTTTGTACTATTCATGTGACAGTTTTTTGAAAGCATCAATCATTCTTCTAATGTTTTTTTTTTAAATATCAATGAAGATAAAATAGTTTAAATGTTATGCAGATTTGGCCAAATGTATCAGACAATGAGACTTATTACGTTTCTAAAATTTTTTAAATTGATAAGTTCATTCATAAGTTTTGAATGTCGTAAAGTAGATATGACGGGTGAATAATTTAAACTACTTTTATTTATTAAAGCTATTTCTTCATCATTAGAAGTTTGTTGGACATCGTATTTATTCGCAAAGCTTCTAAGATTGGAATTCAAATTTGTATTTCAAAAGAAATGTTATTAAAATAATTTTAATTACAATATTCAGTAAAAACATAATTTTGCATAAAATTATAATATAAAAAATACTCTTAAATTATTAAACTGACCCATAGGAAACATTTACAATAATTGATCTTTAATCCATCATGTTAAGTACCACAGTCATACAGGAATAGTAAGATACAACACAATTTTAACCAAGACACCAAATATAAATCACTTACATAAAAATGTATCAATAAATATTTTCATTATGAGATATTGGTCCATTCTTAGACTGCGAGGACGATATAAATATTGCTATTCTGAGAAACATACATTTAAGTTCAAACATTGAAGATAAGGTTTTTTGAAAATTCTTATTTTTCAACAAATATTACAGTACAATAGAAAAACAAATAGTACAGTACAATAATATTTATATCAAACAACTTGAGACGAGGTGCTCTAGTCTTATGATTACGTTTATCAATTTCATTCGCATTGTTAAAGTACTTGCCGGTCGTAGAAAATATTTTACTGTCTTACTGTACTTTCACATTTGTAATAGTGTGCAAATGGGATTTGTAACACGTTCAAAAACAATAAATACTAAACTGCTGTTTGTAGAAAATGCAACACCATGAAGGAATCATCAGAATCAAATGAAATTCGCAGCAAATGTCAATTATAGAATATTATGCAAATTAATAAAGTTTCAGAGCCATCGCGCGTGCGCGGCGCGCGCAGCGCCCTCTGAATTGGTGCTGAAAGCGTATAAATAAAGTGCTGTAGCGGGACGTTGAAAAAAGTCTATGATTATTTGTTAGTGGCAAACATTTAGTGAGACCTGAGTATGCCTCCACGACGGAAGAATAAGAAATTCAAGCAACTTACGGAGTTTGAACGAGGGAGGATAATCGGCCTTCGAGAAGGAGGATTTTCCTATCGCGCAATAGCAGCTCGTATGCAGCGGAACAGTTCCACAGTGATGCGAGTTTGGAAGCAGTGGACCGACGAGCACCGAACAACTCGAAAAACAGGCACTGGACGACAGAAGGTGACGTCAGAGCGCGATGATCGACACCTGCTCCGCATGGCGGTGAATGATCGCACAGCTTCCTCCAGGCAGCTGGCAGCACGTTGGTCTACTGCTACAGGTGTACAATTGTCGGCTTCGTCAATTCGTCGTCGTCTGCTGCGCCGTGGATTGCGTGCAAGGGTGCCTTTATACAGGATTCCCCTCACGGCGAATCATCGACGGCTGCGTCGGCAGTGGGCTCTTGAGCACAGAGACAGGCGAGCTGATTGGCACCAAGTTGTCTTTTCAGATGAATCACGCTTCAATTTGTGGACCCATGATGGCCGTGTTCGTGTTAGACGTTATGCCGGTCAACGCTGCCTTCCTGAGTGTATTATTGAACGACATAGTGGTCGAACACCCGGAGTTATGGTCTGGGGTGCGATTTCGTATCATGGACGATCCAATTTGATACGAATTGAGGGTAATCTCAATAGCAACAGGTACGTCCGTGAAGTGCTACAGTCCGAAGTCGTTCCTTTCCTTCAAGGCATCCCTGGAGCTATCTTTCAGCAGGATAATGCACGCCCACATGTTGCGCGGACTGTTCGAGACTTCTGTTCAGCACAACGCATGCAACTTCTTCCTTGGCCTGCTTATTCACCGGATATGTCGCCTATTGAGCACGTGTGGGATATGGTTGGTCGGCGTCTCGCTCGTGATCCGCGTCCTGCAGTTTCCAAAGACGAACTTTGGTTGCGCATACAAGCGATATGGAATTCTCTTCCTCAAGCAGATATTCAACATCTGTTTGACTCCATGCCACGTCGTATAGCAGCACTTATTGCAGCGCATGGTGGCTGCACCAAATACTGATTTCGGACGCTTAATTTGTTTCTTTTGTTTTGAAAATTTCATCATTTATTTGTATCAGTACAAGTCGTTTCTGCATTAAATTTCATTTGATTCTGATGATTCTTTCATGGTGTTGCATTTTCTACAAACAGCAGTATATATTAAAATGAAAACTGACGATCAAAATAAGCATTCAGAGAAAATTCAAGGAATGTTGTGCTGCACCAGATGATCAAGATCAAAACATTTCGGAATTCTTACGAAACGATCCGAAAGCGAATGGCTAAGCCATTACATGTAATGATTCTTGGACTACGTGATGATAAAATTGTAATTTCTTAGGCTATAGATTACCATTGGGCCATATTCAAAAAATGTACAAAAACAAAATTTAATTTTATTAATATTTCTTTCCTAAAAAGGCTTAGAAAACGAGTAAAATAATATCAGTAACAAGTTTATTTGCTGAAATTACTTTTCTTCCTCGATTCTAAAATCCTGATGATGTAATAGTGAATTTTTCTCTATGTCACTCAGCTCTCCTCCTTTTTTACCCTTAACCTTACACTATATTTTAGGTGTTTCTCTGTACTCCAAGATTGTGAATTAAAGGAATTTGGTTTTCGTTGAGTGAAAGTTCAGCTCCATAAAAGTTTTTAAATTTAGTCTATAGATTTCATTGCAATTGTGTCCTGAAAGATAATTTAATTTAATATCTAATTTTCCGAGAACAAAAAAAAGGCTACATTTTTTTAATTTCCAGTTATTCAACATACGGCTTAAATTTTCTTACATTATAATAATTTATGACACAATAATTTATTGTGAATGTTTTCATATTCCTTAAGGCACAGCGTATTGAAGTACCAAATAAGCGATCATCTTGTGAAAATCTTGTGATTTTTTTTTATTTTAGAATAGCTTAAATAATTTTTGCCTTTCATAACATTTTCACAACTAATTAAAATTAGGGAATAAATGACGCAAATGACAGTTTAAAGAGTTGATATCTTACAAAAGCAGAATATTAATAATAATGAATATCATGACATTAATTTCATTTTTCAGAAGATTATTATGCATTATCTGGAATATTTTGCTTAAAGAAAGAGAACTAACTTTATGTAATTATATTTTATTTAATATTTTCCACCTTTCATATTCACACAAATAAATACATCTCCCAACTCAAATATGATTCAACTTTTTTATATTTTTATTATAAAAATAATCATTAAAATGGCTGTTGGAAAAAAGTAAATTTATCATGATAATTTAAATATTGATAACAACTTCAAAATCGAAGCCTAATGTCAATTAAATATTCAAAACTATCTGTTTAGTAGATTTTATTATATTTTTTCTCAAAAATTTCAAATGGACTAGAAATATTTATTTAACCTTTAAGAACCGTAGCAAAAGTACAAATTATTTTAAGGTGAAAGAAATGCATGAAAATGCGTGATAAGACAAAAAGAAATGAAGAAAAGCCAGTTTTATAAAACAATAAATCGCACTTAACATATTTTGCGTAATTCTATTATTGTTTAAAACGCGTATCAATATGAATTACTATGTTACACAAAAATTTGTTTTTTTCCTCAAAGCTACATTATTCAAAATAACATTTTTTTTGAACAAAAATAAAAACATTTTGTTCTTATAAATATTTATCATACGTTAATAATTTATTGTATACGTTTTCTTTCAAAATTCAAGTTAATCCATTAATTAAGAATGCATTGAAAGTTAAAGAAATAAATAAAGAATGCTGAACGTTTTTTTTTTCTTTCATTTAAAGTAATGCATTTTAAATTTTGTTCTTAATTTCGGTTAGAAATTTAAATAAAAAAGACAGCTTTCAGTACTAGTTTTAAGACTTTAAAACATAGTTAAGAATTAAAACTGATACAAACTATCCGTGTTTTTATGAAAATGGAGGAAAAGAAAAAAAATAGAAAGAACATATTAGAAAAGTTCAGAAACACTTTTATGAAACATATTTTTTTCAAAAGAAACTTAAATTGGAGTATTATAAATATTTTTTTTTCTCACGGAAACGGGAATTTTTCATTTATATTTTCTCTTAAAGCAGACTAAATGTAATTATTTATAGATTTTTTTATATCTGGAATCTTGAAATTCCTGTTAGTGAAGGCATTTAATATTTTTTTTTTTTAAAGTTTGCAATGTTTTAATGAAAATTTAACTCGACGAACTCTACTAATGCATTTCTTTTTGATAAGTGTTTAATTGGTTTACTGTTAATGACATATATGTGTATTTGTTCTTTTTCATTTAATAGTGGTCCCTAATATGTAACAGAAAGAGTAAATATTTTTATATTTCTAATTTAATTCTTTTAATTTCCTTTTCTAAAATATTTCTATTTCTTGCCATATATCATTAAAAATAGATTAATAAAATACATGAAGAAAAACTAATAGGTGTTAACCATTATTATTGCTTCTGCGCATTTCGTACCTTGAAAATATAACCTCTTAATACACACACACATACTTATATATATATATATATATATGCGACATTGTTTTTTAGCAACTTTCGAAGTCTTACGGATCACTTATCCATTTTAAATATGTAAAATGTCAAAAGAAACTATACAATATTTATACGAGGTGTTTTCAAAATATAAAGATAAAATATGTAGGAATAAGAGAAAAAGTTATCGTGAATGCATTGGCAACATTAGCTTTAATTATTGTTACCAACAAATTAAATTTTGGTGACCAAATAAGTTATAATTGTTCAAATTAACTTTTATCTGATCTCGTGATCGTTTGCCATTCCTGATTTAAATTTCATTCTCCTAAAACCCTTTTTTCAATATCTGAGCCAATTCAGGATATCTTCAAATTATGTTCATGCTTTCATATATTTTCTGAATGCAAAGAGAGAGAGGATAACGGATTTTAAGTATGACATTTTATGCATTCTATAGCACCATTATGAATCATAAATATGTAACGAAATAATATCTTAATTTATTTGTAGGTTAGACCGATGTTTAGGACAAACATAGAAGAGGAAGGCTATGTGTGGTTTCGGAAGGATGGAAGCCGAGAAATATTTAAAGCATCTCATATTTAAAGAATCAAATTAGACCTTACTGAAAGCGTCTAGGATGAATCTTCATGATTACATGACAAGTGGAGTTCGAGTGTTTCATGATAAGTCTTTAGTACATACAGATTGAAACCAATGCAGTAATCAAAAGTTTTAAATAAGGAGTTTTTAACCATCTTCCTTGAACTCTAAACATTATACTCAAAGACATTCATCTATTTCTTTACCTAAAGATGAATTTTAGGGGAAAACTTCCACAAGCTCAAGTATGAATTTTGAATAGGTTTCCGACAGTAAGCAAAAAGTACATATGACTATAGTATACAAGAACTCATATACAGATTTAATAAAAAATAATTGGATAATTGTGAGAACTACTTAATAAAATGAAACATGTGTTCCAGTAAGTAATTTGCAATGGTCATTTTATAAATTAATATTTTAATGAAATCTAGCAAACTATATTTTGTTTTTTTGATAATCCCTCCTATAGAAAATTTTATGTTTGTAAAGTGAATATTGATATTATTATGTAAAACCTGTTAAAGAAATTACAAAGATAATTAAATTTATTTGTTTTAATTTTTAAACTTAGACCTACTGTTAAAAGCACATGCACACATGCGCTATCAATTTTAAAATTTTCAAGCAACAAATGCATGATATGAACTTATTCAGCTGAAGATTATAATCAATTCGTAATCCAAATAACCATGGCAATCAATGATAAAGTTTTCAGCACATTTACGTGATGACCAGTATATTTGCATACATAAAAATATCCTCATGTATGTATTTAATATATTATTTCACACATTTGATAATAGTGTTCTGCCTGTTTGTAATGTAGTATGTAGCATTGTTTATAAAGTATATGTAAAAAAAATTGTACACAATAATACAATGCTGAACTTGTTGAAACCTGTAATTTATTCACACACTGAAATTACTCAACATTTTTCTAAATCTACTATGTGTTTGTACACACGGATTCAAGGCATTTGAAATTAATTTCTTATTCTAGTTATTTTTAAATGGATTTAATAGAAGTATTTAAGACTTAGAACACGTTTCGCGTACTAAATTTGGAACTGGCTTAATTGTTTTAATTAGCTTATTTTTTTGAATTTGAATTTTTGCCATAATGTACCAAAACAATGGCGTGATCAAAAATAAATTCTTGTGAAGGCAGGGAATCGTGATGAATCCGCATGTAAATTTCTTTTAATTTTAATTAATTATAACGGAAGTCTAAATTAATACCTATCAAATTTCGTCTATTTTTAAAACATTTTGAATTCATTTACTTCTTTTGTAAATCAATATTCGTTCACTTTACCATAGTCAATTGAGCTAAAACTTTTTATACGTATTTATTTTAGATGATAAATTTAGTAAGCGTCAAATACTAAAATAAATTATTAAAATTCCTTATTTAATAAATACAGTTTGATCTGACGTTCCCTTTTGCTCTTAAAATTTAAGGTATAAAAATTATGCTACTCAAACTGTGAAGTTTGAAAGAAAACACATTTTGAAAAAACTCGTTTTCTACAGAAGTTTTACTTTATTTCCTTCTTTGATACTTCTCACTTATTTAATTTATTTCTTCACCAAGTTAAATTTTTTAGCTATTAATATTTAATAGTTAAATTATTTAATAGCTAAAATATGTAATAGCTTAATCTTAATAAAATACTTTTTTAAAAAAATTAATTAGAATTTGTTAACTTTTTTTTGCTCACATTCAAAGAAATCAGAAAACAAAAAATTCGTTCTTCGTTAAAATAGAGAAGCTTACAAATATATATTAGAAGATTTGCTGAGAAAGTTTCAATTATATTAATTACTATGTAAGTTGAGGTGTAATTATTCTAAATAAAACTGTTAATTAATGGCATTTTTATTTCACACAAAATTTAGCTTTAATTTCTGATTTTTTTTAATGTTTGAGTGAAGTAAATAATTGTCTTTGGTTAACAAAATAATATGAATTCAATTTCGATTCTTTTTTCAATTTCTTATCACATATAATTTAAATAAAATAATTGTTTTTCCTAATTCTTTTTGCATATACCTTACTGCTTTCACAAATATGTCTAAATGTTTTAATATAAAATTATAGGTAATAAAAATTAAAAAAGAAGTAAGTAAATATGATGTTTTTTTTTATTAGATCTCATATAATTAATTATTACATGATACATCTGCATATATTAATTTTCAAGAATTGTTTTCAGTTTTTTAATAATTAATTGAATATCATCTATCATTTATTAAGACAGAATTTATTTAAACTCAATTCAATTGAATGAATTTTCTCCAGTTATATACCATTTAAAACAAATTTAACACTATTTTTTAATTATGCTAAAATAACATAATAGACAATAAATACCTGTATATTTTAAGCCACTCGTTTTCAATGTACTTGAGCTTTCATTATTTAAAGCATTAATGTGTTATAATATAAAGGCCTTAAGATGATTTAAATTTCTAATCTAAAATAATTCATGGATATACCTTATTTTCATTATTTTTTTTAAATTCTATAAATTGCACTCATTTGTTTTCATATTTGCAAAGACATCCAAATATTTTAACAATAAATATTTTTGATAACTGCATTTTCTTCAAGGAAATTGTTCTTTATTCTTACAAATAGTATTCTAAATCCTGATTTTATATTATTTGATAATATTTTGTGAGTAATACTTTACAGAATTGCTTAGTAATGAATATTTGAAAACTTTGCAAAAAGCTTCATGTACTTTTTAAATTATTTAGAAAAATAAATATAGAGTTTCAAATATCCTTCAAAATGGAATACATAATTTCATTGTAAGTATATTTTGCAACATGAAAGATAACATCAGTTTTGTTCTAAAAATGTTTTTCCTAATTCGTCTAATTTATATCATTTTTGAAAGTTGATTATTACTTTTCAGATAGACTTTCACATTTAGTTATCATTCTTAACTCTTCATTGATTTAAGACATAAAATTTGTTGCTATATTTCACTACGATTTAACTGAAACTTTATAGAACAACAGGAAATTTGAATTCTAAAAAATAAAGGGATAGAAATAAGCATCTTGCATCATTAAGGCTGCTATTATTTAAGCTCGCTGCATCAGTCTACAATAATATTTATGATTATTTTTTGGTAAGGCTTTGGGCCAAACTGCTTACTAAAACTAATTTTGAAGAAAATCCAAAATAAAATGGTAAATATAAATATATAAAGAATTAAGATTTCAATCTTTGCTGTTTAATGTCAGTTTTTAATGTAATAATAACAATGTTTAGTCATTGAAACATTTTTTTTAACTTCAAATACTTTAAAAACTAATTGTTTATCAGATATTTTAAGTTAAATCACGTTATATACGAAGATCATGAACAGCCTCATCCCGCCAAAAAATAAATAAAACCTTGGAGATTGACTCCTTTTCACTAAAAGGAAAAAATTACTTTTCAGTTACAAACGAAAATATTTTTTTTTACCCTTCGTTTTCTAGATATGTGTTGCATTAACAGAAACAAAAGCTAGGGAAACACTGATGATGTAGAATAGATTGGTTTTATTAACGTCACATTAGAAGCAAAACGAAGGTTATAGGCGACTAACCATGTAATTTTGTACCTAGAACAAGTAATGAGGACGACTCCTGAGTTGGCACCCCTACTCCTGACTTATACACCACTCCAACGGAAAGATTTCAAGCCCGACATATTTAACATGCATCAACCCCAGCTATACAGTGTGTCTTTAGTGAGTAGAATATCAATACTCGAACCGAAGATTCGGCGAAACTCACTGGCGGTGAATCCGCGACCATGATCATTAGGTTACCGTGGCCGTGTGATGATGTTGAAATGTTAACGATATTATAATTTAAAATTGCTTGTCTCAAAAGTTGGAAAAACATTTTTTTTTAATTTTGGTTCTCCGAAAAATATTACCATTAACACTTGTTTTTGATTTAAAAAAGTTTATACTCCCTGTAAGATTCTAATTATAGTTCTATATTTTTGAAAAAAAAAATTAAAAATGCTTATATATATATATATATATATATATATATATAATATTAATATAAATATCATAATATTAATATAAAAATTGAGTAGATGAAAGTTTGTTAAGTGTGTGTTCATGGTCTTTTTGTACGAAGATTAAAATCTATTCAGATTTTAGTAACCAGAAAGAGACTAATTTGTTGACAATCATAATTTGACCTTTAAACAAAAATGATTATTTTAATGTTAGACTGTTTTTTTCAGATGCGTTTATGCATGTAATTTTGTTACTTAGAATTTCACCTAAGAACTAGCGAACTTATAAATAATATCTGATGAAACAAATGATAATGTGGTAATGCCAAAACACGAAATTTTTCTTTTTAGATTATATCGACAAGGAAAATAAATCACAATTATTTTATAAAAGTTATAATGCAAAATAACTAGTTTCTAAAAAAATTACTACTAAAAATAATCTTTTCAAATTATAATACCTCGGTTTTGCATCTAGCTTGTTTTTGTGATATCACAACTAAATACTAATGGAATTTATGACAGCCAAGTTATCTGTAACTGAATTTAATTCTCCATAAAAAGGCGGTTATTGTTTTCGTCAACGGCAACATGTTCAACTAGTCACTTTTAATACAGCGTTCGAACACCTTCAATATTTTTACCAATCAAATATAGCATTGTCTGTAAATGCATCGTAAATAAATTAATGAGTAAATGAAGGCGTGTGGGTGGATGGTTGTGAGTGAGTGAATGCATGAGTGGAGTACATAAATGAGTGAATGAATGTTTGACTGTTGGAGTGAGTTCGTGTGGGAGTGTAAGTGTGGTGTGCGTGGGTGTGTGAAAGAATGTGTGAGTGAATGAATGCTTGAGTGAGTAAGTGAGATCGTGCGTGTTTGTGTGTTCGCTTGAGTGAAAGAGTAAGTGAGAAAATAAGTGAGTGAGAGCGGAAGTGAGTAGATGAGTGAGTGTGCGAAGAAGTGCAGGAGATAGGGCGTGACGAAATGGGAGAGAAATTGAATGGGTGAATGCGTGTTTCTGTGTGAGTGACTGATTGAGTACGTAAGTGAGTGAATGAGTGAGAGTATGAATGAATGAGTGAGTTTGTGAGAAAGTGCTGTAGGAAATGAGGGAAAATGCATACATGTGATCGTGTGTGAATCATTCAAGTGAATGAATGCATGCTTACGTGTGAGAGTTAGTGAAAGTGTGGAGGCTGTGTGTGTGGCCAAATTTGTTTCTTCGCAATGAATTGCAATTGAATCTGTTTTAGTATTTAAGTAGAATAATGAACAATCAAAATGTTTTTTACGTTTCGATCCTTCTCCTTGTCAACCAATTTTTAAGTGTTTTTCTTTTCTTTGCCTTTCCTTTTTTCTTTTCATTTTTCTCAAACGTCTAGACCACAATTATACATTTCTTGGCGCAGTCTAGCCATATATGGTTCTTAAGCCATTAAACTTCACCATCATTCACTCACTGTTTAATATGCATGTGAAACAGATCATTACTTGCCCGCTTTTAAAGATGTGTCTTTGAAGCCGACTGACACAATCGTGATAGCTATTTGTGGTATTCTCTTACAACTGTTACAAATACGTATAGCCTTTTGGGTTATTCGACTTACAAATCATAGTGACACGAACTTGAAATGTCTTGAAAATATTTTTTTAATTAATTTGTTCCTATCATTATGTTATTTTATTACTTATTAATATTATATTATAATAACTAATATTATTTAATATATTTTTTTATATTTAAAGAATTCAATTAAATTTAGTATTTAAGCCTACTGCTTCTTCGTTGATTTGAGGTTAATAGCGAAACCCTTCCTGCATCTCGCAAAAAAAAAAAAAAAAATAGCCTACACGAAAAGTACGCACGTGTTTTCGCTTGCCGTTCCAAAATTATTTATATTACAAAATGTTACTCCCCCGATCAATAAATAACCAGATCCGAATTAGCACTAAAAGTGTAAGGTGTTGATCTGACTAAATATCCTTTCACTGATAATCACTTTATGCTAATTGTAGAGTCAAACCCTTCAATCTCTCTCAGGCTCTCTTACTAATCATTTTAATAAGCCTTACTTCCACACTGTCAATCTCTCAGACTTTCTATTACTACTTTCTCTCTTTCTCTATAATGGATTCCTTTATCATCCGTTCCGCTATCACTTATAATCTCCAATCTGTCAGATTCAAATATATTAATTGAAATATTATTTGAAAGAAATGAGCGAAATAACCGCATTATAAGTTATTTTGATCATTCCTGATAACAAAAAATATTATGTTCATTTCGAAAGAAAAAATAACCTATCCGCAATAATATTTCCAAGAAAAATAATATAATATAAATGTTTAAGGCCCCTGTCAAGCAACCATTTTGAATAACGGAATATAATATCAAGTCTGGAAAAGTTTTACTTACCTAACCAAATTTAATCTGTTTCATTTTAACGATAAGTAGTTGCTTCAGTCATCTTGGTTATAGTAAATTTGTGACTGGTTTGTGTAGCTAAATATCGATTCCTTTCGTACATTCGCATCTTAATGCTTCTAAATTCCCACCGTGTATGAGAAGGATGCACGTTAAATTTATTGATACACCAAATAAATTTTCCGTCCTGTTGTGTGGAAAGTTGGAGAAGGAGATACCAGTTCATAGTAGCTGCAGTAGCCTAGAGGTTAAAGCATCGGAATCGTGGCCAATGGTTTTTGTCAAGTCATGGATTTGAACCTTAATGCCCCTAAAGACCTGCTGTGTAGCTGTGGCTGATGGACATGAAATCTGTAGGTGCTCAAAGTCCCCCCGTGGGCGGGGTGTGGATGTTAGGAGAGGTGTTTGACAGTTTAGGTGTCATCCTCGGCACTTGACCGAGGCTGAACATAACGATGTCGGTCACGCATAGCTCTCGGGTTGCTTTTAAGTGCAACGTTCTTAATCAATCAATTAATCAAAAATATCGATATTTATTATTTCTATTTTAGCCATTCGGTAGAGATTTTCAAACTTTTAAAAATATTTAATGGTACATACTAATTTTCAAAGAAACTGTAGTCAGACAAATAGATACCTAAGTTTTATATATATATATTCGTTCTCGCATGATTTTATGAGAAAATATATTATTCTTTGAATTTTAGAAGGTAAATATAAATGTGACAGAATTACACTCATTAATGAAAAGGACTGATACATATATAAAGTCTTAAATTGTTTTATAAAAGTAAAGTAATCACATTTATATTAGGAAAATAATTTTGATTGTTTATTCAAAAAAAATCGTTAAAATTCAAATCTCAAGATGAAACATTTGATTATATATCCTGAATTTAAAAGTCAAATAATTTAAAAATAGTGTTTCTTTTGATATAATGAGTTGCAGCATTTAGAAACAATTTCCAATAAATGAGCATATTTGTTGTTTTTAAAATGCACGGAAGGTTGACAGAAGCTCACAATTCTTAAAATAAATTGCTAAAATATGTCTAGACTATTTTGTTATCGGAAATTAAACAAAACCTTGAAACATTACTCCTGACCTTTTCAAATGCAACTGGTTTGCTTATGGTAATAGTAAGCAGGTAATGGAAAGTCTGATTATGTCTGGTAAATATTGAAGTTTAAGTTTTCTTATTACAAGAATGGTTTCTTTATCCCCTTTTCGACAAGCAATTTTCTATAATACGAAACTTGAAGTTTCAAACCACCTGGATTTGAAAGATTAATTTTTTATATTAGAATGATTAAAATGTTATAAATTCCCAACATTAGTTTCTAATTTCTCAAATAGAAAAGCAAAATAGAACTGAGAAGTATTTTTAAAAGTTTATGTTTTTAATATACTAATTCTAGATTTAATATTTACTTCGTAAATATTAAATCTCAAATTAGCGTCAAATTTAGCTAAAAATGGTAAACTTCTCATTATCTCTCAAATATCATAAGAAAAAAATTGTATATAATTGATTATCAACTACAACTCTAGATAATTACTTAATTATATGATGTTATGTAATAAGTAGATAAATAAAATATAAATAATTTTAAAAATTTTAAAGTATTAATTGTTGTATTTTTTATTTAATGATTTTCAAAACATTGTGTAAATTAGTGTTAAGTAGATTTTAATAATTTTTCCTGAATAATAATATTTTTTACTATAATTAACACGCATTACAAGTAAATGAAAACTACTGTAGTTTTATTTTTACTGTTTCATCAGTCAATTTGCTAGCAACGGATGGATGATAAAATGTATTAAAATTGTATGCACAGGATTTGAATTGTTAGTCTCAAATTAATTGTGTTAAATGTGTCATATGAAACTTTAAAACTATCTATATTATTTTTTTCAAAAGTATTTACTGCTAGAATTAGATTTCGTGTAGTTTAACTTATCTGTAGAATCGATTTCAGGTTCATTCAAACTCAATTTTAACGTGAATTGTAGGAATAATAAATTTCTAAGATCATACTTTTCTCAATTTAAAGGTGCTTAGATAACTTTGATAACTCATAAAGGTGCTTTGATAACTTTGATAACTCACAAAGGTGCTTTGATAACTCATAAATGTGCTTCGATAACTTTGATAACTCATAAATGTGCTTTGATAATTTTGATAACTCATAAAGGTATTTTGATAACATGGTATGAACTAACAAAGTTTTCGCCACATCCAGAGGTACGACCAAGATTCTAGTAATGGCTCTATTGCGGAACAATATGGAAAGAGCTATTTTTTTTTTTTTTGAATATTTCGAATGGATTCAAAATCCTCATAAGGCAAAAGAGGGGAAGCTTAAAGATATAGGAGCTCAAGTGTTTCTTCATATATCACCAATTTTCAAAATAACTATGCCTGTTACCAGTACTGTTCAAGTAATAATACAGTGATGTTACTTGAATACAAACTATGAAATTGAATTAAATTCTACGACATGCATTTTCATTCTAATTCTTAACTTCTCACATAATACTAAATGATCTGGATACAAGTGCAGATATTGGTACTTGATAATATATAATGGTCACTTTTGTTCAAAAATTTGAATCTAAACTGCTTAAAGGAGTCCTAGTATACTTAGGAGAGATGTGTCTATGTGGTATTATTCCTAAAGATATTCGATTCAATCTATAGACTTAGAACCATACTTTCGTACAAAACACAACCTTTTAGTCAATAAGAACGACTTTACTTTAAACTATGGTTTCTCTCAAAACCATACAAAGAAAAATTGAGTAAGTAAACTTCTGGAATATAGTAAAATAATTAATAAAATTTCTGCCTTCGTTTCCTGAATGTGACAAGAAATTAGAAGCTGCCCAAAGTCTGCTGAATTCCTCTAGCTTAGTGACTTTAACAAACATTGTGTGAAGAAAGTGCGCATATGACTGTATTACGGTAGTTGACAGTTGCACCAATGAGAAACAGCATGATTATCACACACACATTTTTTTTATATTAAAATATTCTAAGAACCTATAAGTAATTATTATTTATCATCCCAGAATATTTGAAAATAATTATTTAGTTTCATTATATATATAGTGATTTTATTTATTAGTTTTGAATTGATGATATCTTCAGTCTTCTTTAAATATTGATCTGAAACAGTTCTTATTCTTCTCACACTCTTATTTTGATATTTAACATTATTTTTACTTCCATAATATTCAGTCCTTTAAAATGATACGTTCAATTTTATTGTTAAAGTACCATTTCCGAACTTTTAATCGACTACTGAAGTTATGGCGACTGTAAGTAATCTGTTATAATTATTTGACATTTTGTTAGAAAAATTTCTATTTTATTTCAGAGAACAAAAAAGATTCGTTTCTTTCTGATAAATAGGTTTTAACTTACAGAACCTTATAATATTTGAATATAGAAGCGAAATAGTTTTACGGTGGCTATCTTCCTTTAGTTGCAAATAAAAAATACCTGATGACTAGCCCGGCATAGTCCTCGATTTTGGCTAGGGTGTTAAGCGCTTAGCACAAGACCCACAACATAAGATTTCTTCGGAGTCTAAGAGGAATAGTTCAATTCCTGACAGTCAACCATAATCAATCAACTTTCCCTCCATGTTGTGGCAATAGCTTACGCCGCTATTGTGACCCAGGTCATAAACAATAGATCGCAGCATGTCTACACATATAAATACTGGTTGAATCTATTTTCCCCCAAAAGTGGATATTTTTTCAGTGTGTCTAAGACACTTTTTTATAATTGTAGACAAATAATGTAATTAACTACTGCGCATACGTACACTGCATCAACTCAAATGTAGAATGTCGATGTAGTCAGTAGAAGAGTTGCGAACGACACTCGGTACAACAGAGGATGTGCGTCAATTGTGCTAATGGCTGGAAATGTAACATTTCTGATTTACGCCAGTTCAGTATGACAATATGCAGCATAATCCCATATTAACTTGCTCGAAAATTCTTCAAACCAAATTATTAGACAAATTCTGGTTGCCAGTTGGCTTTTGAGAAACAGAGATTTAAGGTTTGCAATTAGGGTTTCAAATATCAAGCAAGAAATTCTAAAACGAGTATGAATGTTCTTTACCCAAATCGATAACAGTCTACATATTTACTTGAAAATTATCGAAAGACATGTACCAGACAACGACAATAGAAATTTCTATAGACCTAGAGAAATTTCACTAGCCTTAATCTAATTTAATTATCTTTCTATCTCTCACGGAACGGTGTCTTACACCCACCGGCTAAGAGTTCTAGTAAATAGTCTAGCAAGAAAATATTCTATTCAGAGTGCACATAGTTCCATAGCTTACCTTTAAACTCATGTCGATAGGAAAATATTCTATTGCTCAATATGATTCTTATCTATCAGTTCTGCTTTGGGTCGGGAAATGTTTCTGACTCCCTCACTTCTACCTTTCTTGGCAAACACAAATCTCCAGCTTCTATTTCCTGACGGAATGGTGATAATACCACGCAATCACTCTTCCAAGAACTCTCTGGTTATTTTGAAAATGGAATAGTTTCAAGACAAGTTTATCTTTTTAAGACCTCAAGTTTTCTCATTCTAATTTGGTTTTTTCAGTTTGGTTCTCAATCATGCATTATATCTAGGATTGCAACCCTGTTAGTCTGTGAAACCGTATCTGCTTGAACATATCATACTGTTATATTATCATTTAGTTATATGTGTATAATTTTTTTTTATTTCCATCGGATGATAAGAAGTGTGTAAAAATTCGAAAACTAATTTTGGAATACCTCTTGTAAAACATACATATGTCTAGGCATAGTAAGTTCAATAAAATCTTGTAAAAATGGTTAATAATTGGTAATGTAGGAAAGTTCCTTCAGGACTGGTTATTACAGACGATACCAGAGACACAACGGATTTAGTTTCTTAAAACCGGAGATGGTTCAGTTTCAATATTCCTTGTCATCAAGGACAACTGACCCCTGCAAAACCAGTGACCATGCAATACTTGAAGTTTCTTTGAATTTCTATATTGATGTTAAAGTAATTTAAACTTAGTACATAATTAGTTCACACATCATTTATTAAATATACTACATAACATGTATAACTCAGTTTTAATCTCTTGAAGTTAGAATATAAATTATGATGTCCAAATGTGAACTTTATTTTAATTCAAAATTATTAACTCTATACTTATTCGAATAAATGTATTAAAGTTAATTTTTAAATTTAAGCCGGAATTACTCACACAACAAAAATACACAGAATTACTCGCGCAGTGTATTTCATACCCATGGACGTTTACTTCTGCTTCCTACCTCGGAACATTTGAGAAAAATATAAAAAAAGCACAAAAATTGGAGAATACAATTGTAAATATACATTTAAAAATAGCCTTTACATTTAGTTAGTTAAAACATTTTCTGAAAATGTATGCCACGCGTTCCTTGCAAACATAAAAGTAAAAGAATACAATTGTAAATATGTAATATAAAATAACATTTACACTTAATGCTTATTTTCTGCAAATACATGTCATATGTTCTTTGCAAATGTGTTTATCGCACTTTTCACAAATAAATTTATTTTTTCTGTCATTTTTCATTAGGGCATTCATCACATCTTTTATAGAATAGTTTAGCTTTTTCAGCAATTGATGTGATGTCTTCAGTGCTGGATTCTAGTTCTTCTTTTTAAGTTTATTAGAAGCATTGCCTCTTTTGGCTTCTATTTTTCTAGTATTCTTCTACGAGCATGAATCCTATCCCAAATATTTTAAAAATGAGCACCTGGTTTGATTTTGAGATGGGGTTTCTTCGTAAATAACCAAAAAATGCGAGCATTTATTGCTGCAACGTTCAACAATGCAAACATTATAACCATAGGCCAACGATTATATTTTTTTAGTTGTAGAATATGTTGCGCCCATTTCATCAGTAATATCAACTGCTCCTTTAGTTAAATTATAAAATGTGATGATCTCAGGCTTTTTTCAATTCTCCTATAGACGGATACATCAAACAAGGAGACATAAACGTTTCTGTTCCTGCAACCAAAAATGTTGGAGATATTTACTTCTTTTTTTACATGGTCCCAACAATAGTTACATTTTTTCTGCAAAAGTTCCTGCGACAGTGGGTGTGATGTATACCCGTTCAAATTACAGCCAGAGTTATAAAGTAGTTTAATTAACCTTTTTACAACACTACTTGGAATATGATTTATACTTCACATGGCCCTTTAGGCTGATTTCCAGTGTGCACAACCATATTCCACGTATAAAATAACCTTGAATCGACGAGTGCAAAACTTGTTATACCATACTTCGATGGTTTGTTCGGCATATATCGACTTCTAAATGGCTCTAGTTTCTCATTTATAGTAAATTATTCTGCGACTGTATACGATTTCTGATAGTTTTCCAAAAATGTTTCTAAAAACTCTCGTATTGGAGCCAATTTATCTAGATCTTTTATGTTTTGTCAAGTTCTAATATCGAAAAGTGTAGACATCTCATAAGAAAATTGAAACAGTTTGCACATATTGTTATTCAGAATATCTCAATTTCGGTGCCATCAATTGCCCAGAGATCTTTTACGTTTACATGTGATGATTTATGTACATCACATGTAAGTAATGCAATAAATGTTTTTATTTCAGCTTTATTTGTTTCTTTAGCACCCTTTTCTCAGGAAAAACGCTCTTTTATTGACCTAATGAAATTATTTATACATTTTACTACAGTTTGAATCAATTCAGGAGGGATTTGTAAATTCCATACTTGTATAACCGAACTAACATCTATTGAAATGCATGTATTTCCATGGAGTTTTTTAAGACACTCTACTTTTTGGACGATATTTCTCTTTTCTCAGTGCTGTTTATTTATCCCTCCCTATAAAACAACTATTATCATATTCAATTTCGTCATCTTCTGTGTGTGAGTCAATTTCTGTACGAGAATTATGATAAATGTTGTATTCCACATCGTCCAGTTCTTCAATATATTCGCCAAAATTTCTTCATCCGAAGATACTGTATCAAATAAATGTCTTAAATACTGTATTCCTTCTTCATAATTCCGAAAACGCGCTATATCGAACAAGCTTCAGAAAAGTGTCCAAGTTTTTAAAACTGTAACGGAATAACTCGTAAAGGGTGTGATATACCCAAAGAGCTGATAAAAAAATATATATTTTTAGAATTCACATACAGGAATTTTACTCACAGAATCACTTAAGAATTCACTCTTCGAGATTTTCACCTTTCTACAAGTGGAATCACCCATTTTCTAAAAATATGTAAGAAGAAACTTTGAAAAAAAGCGGAGAAGCTGGTATGTGATACTTTGCGTGAGTAATGCCGGGTTAAAAATGTGTAAATTTATTGGGAACTATTTTTTTGTTTACATTTATCTGCTCGGAAAATGAAATACAAATCACAATTATTAAGTAGAAAATTGAAAATAAAAAGAAAATGAATAAATAGATGAAAAGAGTTATTCTAAATAAAGTTTTGCAAAGAACACATTTAGTCGTCGAAGGCTCTAATGGTTTTTAAAATAATTACTAAATTATTCAGTTAATTCTTAAATTTAAAGCAAATGGTAAAATAAAGAAGGGAGCAATAATATTCTTTTCAGATAATAAAATTAAAGAAAAGACAAATTAACTTGAATACATTTTAATCTAAATATATTGCTTTCGTAAAGTGATTAATTTGATTAAGTTTTATTCAGACCAATAAAAGAAATTAATTATGACATTCTTCCAAAAACTTTGTTCAGTACTGGGAAAAACAGATGAAGAATACTTTATAATAATTTTGCGGCATATTTTTTGAAAATGAAATCCATTACTGGTGAAAGAAGTATCAAACATACATGCAAACACTTTTACAATAAAAATTGCTCCGGTGACCATTTTATCAGTTACTTAAAAAGAAGTTCTTTTGTTGGATAAAAACTTGAAATTTGAAAGTTATATTGAAACACGATATACAATTTAATTATTTCTTATTTAAATTTGTTGTATTCCTGTAGAACTTTCATTTGCACAGATTAACTCCAAAATATTATATGCATCCTCAGACAAATTCTACAATTTTAAGAAATCGTAGTCACTATCTTCAGTTCATTTCTGTTCGTAGCTTCAACTCAATAATTTTATAAAATGACAAACAACATATATCAAGTAGACATTTCTTGAATGTAATTGCGTTATTATTAGTTAGAATTCTTTTTTAAATAATTTTTATAGAAGTGATTTCTTATATATCTAATCCTCCCTAATTTATATCAATATATGGAATTAAGAAACTTTCTTTTGCGCCTTTATCAGCTATTGATGACGAATTTACATACTAACTGTATAAGTATAATAATATTTTTTTAGTAAACCAATCAAATGAAAACCAAATAACAATAACGCAAATTTACTATGCAACAGTTTTCAAGGTGAATTTCTCCTTAAACCTCTTTTAAAACACTAAACTTTTTTTTTATATTTGAAGAAATATATATATATATATATGATTTTTTTAAACTTAATATTTAAAAAAAAAATAAGTATACATCTATAAGCAATTGTTTCATACAAACACAGGAATAATTATAATTTTTTTTTCACTGAACAAATTAAAAACATTTACAATTTTGAAGAGAGGTTATAGCAAACCTTTTTGTATATATTGGGGTGGTTGGAGTAAGAGGTAGAAAATTTAAATAGAGAGTATTTTCAATTCTCCTAAAAGTTAAGCTTATTCTCGCATCTTTCAACCGATTTCTCTAGGGAAATTCGTTACCCTAGTATCGGTTCATAGCAAAATATATTAGTAACACACTTCAGTGTTCAAAGATACTCAGAAGTTTCAGTAACCTCTTCTCTTAAACACAAAATCTCGTGAGGCCCCGAAAGTAAATATAACAATAAAATATTCCAGACTCCTATCGTTTTAGTCATTTTTGTTGAACCGAATGAATACTTTCCATTCTGGTATCAATTAACAAGACAAAAATTTAAACGTTTCTATTTTTTGATCAGATCATTATATTCTTTTAGCAAACTCTCCAAAAGTTTTACCTATTTTATGGCTTTGAAATCAGTTTTAGAAAATATTTATAAGTTATATCTTCATCACTATAAGGTGCAATTTGCTTGGGAACAGCACATATTTTACCTTTTTTAATTAAAATAGAGATATCCTTCGATATAATTTGGATCCAGTTTTCCAAACTGGCAAAACAAAACTTTTTTTTTTGAGTTGGGAAAAATGTTTGAAGTTTTAAAATTAACCCTCGTTCGATTACCGTTTCCATGTGCATGGATCTCTCAATGACCAAATGGTTAAAATCGAATCGAACTAGACACTGCCGATGTTTAAATAGGTCGATTGTTCAGCATCATTTCACGTTTCATGCAATTTTCTGCTGAAAATTTCGTAACACAATACATAGTATGACATTTCTACTCATTATATCTTAGAAATCAAGCATTATTTTCAACTAAACATGTCACTTATAAATACCCCTACGTCATTTACAAGCTACCAAAGTTTCTCAAATGTTCTCATATTTCGCCAACGTTTGCACATAATAAGAAATTTTAACTTAATGTGTCTTCAGAATACAAAGTTAACATACTGTATGTCATCATGGTAGTAAGCGAAAATTCCCCATTTCTCATAATAAAAAATTATCTGTTGTATAAAATTAAAAATAAAAATAATAATAATAAACATATAATAAAATAGAATCTATATCAAATTTACGTAATATATCGAAACAGCAAAATATTAAGAAAATATAAATAAACTTACTGAATATATCTAGAATTTAGTAGCTAATACAGGTAATTAGGCTTATCGAATAAAGTAAATACAAGAAAAAAAAATTGTTTTTCGTA
This sequence comes from Nephila pilipes, assembly GCA_019974015.1. NCBI lineage: Eukaryota > Metazoa > Arthropoda > Arachnida > Araneae > Nephilidae > Nephila > Nephila pilipes. The sequence continues at coordinate 383,159 of BMAW01112167.1, forward strand.
ACGATATGGATGAGAAAAAAAAGGAAAGAATTAAAGATATCATAATGTTATTGCAAGAAAAAAAAATCCCGCTTGATAGTCAGCTGTATTAACATTTAACTTAAGAAATATATAAATTTGTTATTTGACAAATACTGGAATTTAATGATTGGATATTAGATAGTTCAAGTGCTAACAATTACAAAAAGAGAAATTCATATCGTTACATATGTAATAACATTAACTAGTTATTTTCATATGCGTTTTATGGGTTTCATTATAGATGGAAAACATTTTCATAAGTAAAAAAATGTAATGGCCTCAAAATAATAATCTGACTTAGATTGTAAAATTTATTTTTAAAAATATTTACACTTACTTTTCATTAATAAATCTTATTGAACGAATAACGAAAAGTGCAGAATTAACTTAAATGTTTTTTTTTCCTATAAAAGTAATAAGCACACACTAAATATGATGGAATATATCTAAACAGAAAAATTTTAGATATTAAGAAATTGTAAGACAAAGTTAAAAAGTTCTTAAGAGAATTATTATATTCGTTAGAGTTTACTAAAATGAAAAAAATATAAATTAATAAAGTTCACGTAAGGTCGTAACAGTTCACAGTGATTTTCAAATATTTTTTGTTAAAAAATTTGGAATTCTGTTTGTGTTTACACACAAGTGAAAAATAATAATAATAACTTGGTTAAAATATACCTTATTTACCTAATTAATATTTTTTTTTTCAAAGTTGAAAATAAAACTCTGTATAACAGAAAAGAAATAGATAAAGGCTTGTTTCGAATACGTTTGTATAAGATATTTATTTTTAGTTTCAAAGAATAAAATGAAACTCGTACGGTTAAAACGAAAAAAAAAATGTGTTACATTTATTTAACCATTTATATAAAATTTGCTTATAAAATAGTTATTCTGATAGATCTAATTTGATACTCAAAATATTAGCAATTTTATAAGTAATTGTTCAATAACCATATTGTACATTAAAATGTAATTACACTCATGGACAAAAAAATTAGCGCACCAAGAAAGATTTGCGGGATCATAACGAAACATGGCATGAAGGTACATGTCGGAGAAATACGCAAAGTATTAGAAATGCAGCTTAATTGTGCATTATGTATAGCCGGTAGAGGGTGTTTACCGCCGTTCTCCGTGGAGTATAAAACAGGTAACCAAATCTTGTGTTGAGTGTGCTGAATCGTTTACAAAGGAAGAGCTGAGGTAGATATGCCATTACGCTGTTTTCGAAGACAATATGAGCAACTGTCGCAGTTTGAGAGGGGGAGAATCAACGGCATGATGGAAGCTGGTGGTCAGCTAGGCGAGTAGCTCGTCAATTAGGCCGCTGTGATTGTGTTGTGAAGAGGTGTGGGGACCAGTGGATCCGAGAGATGTCATTTACACGAAGACCAGGCTCAGGACGCCCTCGACAGACTAGTAGTCGATAAGACCACCACATCGTAAGAAATGCAAGCGCACAGCCAACTGCTTCATCGGCAGCCATCCAGGCACAAGTAGCACCTTCACTGGGGTTCCCGTGTCTTCTGGAACCATACGAAGGCGCCTGGCTGAAGGACATTTGGGATCGCGGCTCCTATTACGAGTGCTGCCCTTGACGCCCACCCATCGACGCCTCTTTTGGAATGGTGCCGAGCACGAGGAAACTTGACTGCAGCGGAATGGAACCAGGTCGTCTTTAGCGACGAATCCAGATTGAATCTCAGCAATGATGAAAATCGTGTTTGAGTGTGGACACCCCGTGGTGAGCTCAATCCTGCCTTTGCTTTACAGCGACACACCGCTCCCACAACTGTGATATCCTGGGGTGCCATTGCCTTCAATACACGGTCACCCTGAGTATTGATCTGTGGCACCATGGCAGCCCAGCGGTATGTCCATGACATCCTGCAACCACATGTGTTGCCATTCATGCAACGGCTCCCAGAAGCCATTTTTCAACATGACAATGCTCGCCCTACACGGCAAGAGTATCACAAGATTATCTCCACACTGTTACTACCCTTCCTTGGCCTGCCCGATCCCCAGATTTGTCTCCAATCGAGCCTATCTGGGATCATTTGTAACGGCGAATTGGGCATCCCACGAGTGTGAACGAACTAGAGGCTAGGTTACAGCAAATATGGAACGAAATGTCTCAAGATATCATACGGAACTTATATGCCTCAATGCCCGATCGTATCGCATCGTGCATTCACGCTACAGGGGTTTCAACAGTGTATTAAATTCTCCGTTCTTTTGCCTTTTTCTCTAAAACAAATGATCCTTTTCTTTGATTTTCTACTCATTTACTTTTATCAAAGTAATCATTACGTATGTAAAATTTCGTTTTATTTAGACGACTCCTTCTTGGTGCGCTAATTTTTTTATCCATGATTGTATTTCATAATTCAAAAGGTGTTTTATACCAAAAAATTCAATCGAATTGATTCGGAATATGTTAATTCAGTTAATTCATTTATCAAAATGAAATGCATTTTTTTCAAAAATGCATGCATGAAGAAAAAAAACTAATTGAATGTTTCAAGAACTCAGTAAAAGAAAAATATTAATAATTTTAAAGATTATAGTAAAAATTAAAAAAAAAGAAGTTGTTTTTTGAAAGATTAAGTAAAGAAAAAATATTATTAAAAGTTAAAGAGAAAAATAATAATTAAAGATCTTATAGTGAAAACAATTTCTGCGAAATAATTTAAAAAATAAAGTCTCTTGAATATATCTAGAATTTCATTTTAAATAAAGTTGTGTTAGTCTTGAAAATCAATCTCATTTACTAAGTAAAATAGCTTTATATTACATTTCCTATTCGCATAAAAATATTTTTCATTAGGATTTCTTAAAATGTTAAGATAAACAATAACAATATTTACGTCAGAAAGTAAAATTCACATAAAACTTTAAAAATTTTGGTTTAAAAATATTTTTTTTTTCAATTGTAAATATTAAATTTTTTTTATAATAGAATAAATGTATACGAAAGTTTTAAACTTCAACTAAATAATACTCAGTCAGGTATAAATAACTTTTCGAATAAAGGGGATTAGAATTAATCACTAAAATTTACTTCCGAATAATTCATATTAAAATAGTTCAATTATTTAAAACAAAATTCGATTATTTGAAACAAAAATTTGATAGGTACTTCAGAAATTAGCTGTCGTCATTATGCATTGAATTGGCATTGTAGATGGGACATAGATATATCATTATACCCTTTAACCAAGCAATGATCAAAACAGTGCTTGGTGTGAATCTGCTACAGGAAAACGAAGATATTCTCTTCGTTGAGAAAAATTATAATGATACAGTATTGCAATAAATTACACAAAAGACCTATGAATTTTTTTAAATCCTATTATCTTATTTCCCTAAAACTGTACAAATGAAGGTTCAAAAGTACCTATTGGAGGTACTTTTTGAGCCTTCCTAGAATATACGTTTTTAATGATTAATTACCTATTTTGATGTAATTAATAATTACAAATGTATATACCAGGAAGTTAGTTACCAGTAATTAAATTGGTTACTAGTAATTTATTTACTAATAATTAAATAAGCATTTGCCACGAGTAGATTATCCAAATATAAGCGTTCAGGCTATAAACTTAGCTAACTAACCAACCGGTTTAAATTCAGATATTTTGGATTAAAGTCTCATTAGAAATGTACAAAAGCTATAAGTGAAGAGCTTATAATTTTGATCTACGATCTAGTTTAGTAGTCAAAATACGCATCGTAACTCATGATATTGTTTTTATACATTTCAAATAAGGCTAACAACAACGAACCAATTATTAGATTTTGTAAAAATATTTTCTCATAATTATTATACATTAGTTTAAGTATAATGGATTTTCATTTGATTTAATGAACTAAGTGCAAAACGTCCTTTGTTAAATTTTAGATATCTATCACGCGTAAAAAATTATACCTGCTCCCTTAACATATTTTTCAAAATTTATGCAAAAGTAATTAACCGTATCACTCACGAACTATGAAAAAAGCAATGAAAAAAATCATTCTATGAATTAATATGTATACTTTTTTTTTAAATCTGTAGAAAAAAAAATATTCTTTAGTTTTATCCCATTATGGAAAATTTGAGAAGCTTCATATGAGGCTTGAAAGTTTAAAAATTTGCAAGTATGCCTATTCAGAAAAGTGAAAGAAAACAGACAGATGACAAATTTAAGCTAATTTTTTATATTTATTATAATATTTTAAACGACATAGTTTCTATTTTTAATTTATGCAATGTAATGACATATATATTAGATAATTAATCTTGACTGAATAGCCTGGAAACACTAATGACATAGTGCTTCGTTCATTGATCCCATATGTATCTAATTTTCCTGGGACAGTTAGATAAGTAACACTTGGCAGCATATTTCCCTTAGTTTTAGCTCACCACTATCTATTCTCAATTCAGCAATAGCTTGCACACAATTCAGCAAGAGATTTGTTGCGGGATCCAGCAATGTTCTTGGTCTGCCTTTCTTTTTACTCTAAATTTAACTACCTTTCTTAATAAAGGAATTTGCAATGGATAATTTAAATTCTAATGAATCCAGAGATTCCTTTTCCAGATTTAAGTTCCATTAGATCTAAGGTTCAATGTATAAGATCCAACAATTTACGAAGTAAACATTTTGCATATGGTATCAAATTTGGATGTACCACCGTTCATGTAATAGCTTATGTCTGTGCAGACCTAAAAATGAATTCATGAGGTCTACTCCACCTATATTTTCATTGTACATTTTGATTGAAGAAGAACTAGGAATTTCGAAATCATGTTTTTCTTGTCTGCTAGCACATTTCACTGATCATCTAAGAAATGTTGAGGTTGTCGAACCACCGTGTTATTGTTCTGTTTTCCTTACTTGTGGTGTTAATGGAAATTTGTCTTTTGGATAACATTTCATTTCATTGATAGGTTTCACTTTATTTGTTTCTTCTTGTATTTTATTTGTACGTATTGTTCCTTTGAAAAAATTTCCTTTCAACATGTTTCATCAAAGGAGGAATTATTGTGAATAAATTGCCAAAAAATACATCGTGATTGTTATGCATTATAAATTTGCAAATCCTCAATACAACACCTCCAGTTGCTCTAATTTCTTTACAGAATTCCTGAGAAACATTTTATCCAGATTGATAAATTTCAAAAGCATAAATATAGCTAGACATTCCAGCGAACACCCAGGATTTTATCTCCCATGGATGGGGTTTACCTCTAATGTATTGTTTAATGTTTGACCTTCCTTTAAACAGAATCATCATCTCATTCACTGACAAATACTCTTCCAGGTCACAACTATCAGCAAATACTTTGGAAAGGTTGTTTTATACTATTATGATGTTATAGAGTTTATCTTTACTGTCATGATATTCATTACTTGGCACAAAAAATATTTTGTAATTAAATTTTTAACACACATTGCTTCCTATTTTTTTCATATTATATTAAAAATGATAATACAAAACTATTTATTTAAGGAATTTTATTAAAATTTGCTTAGTTTTATTTTTTAAGGAAGTTTTTTCTTAGAACCATGAGTTACTTCAAGCCTCATATGATGCATTATGATTTCGAATAGATATGAAACTTATTTTTTAGAAATTAGTTGTGACATGGAAAAAATTTTACTTACCTCATTTGGAAATATATTACAATAACAAACAAATAATGTTGTATCTGCATTCACTCCTTTCACAAAATCAAATATTTTAATTTTTTAAGACAGGTGCTGCTATTTGATATGATATACTAAAAAAAAATGAGGCCCCATTTTTTGCTTAAATGGGTAAGAGATGTCAATGAAGTGAAGGAATTGCGGCTAAAACTGATTTTAAATATTTGTTTCTTTGAATTATTGTACGAGTCTCATATAAGATTTAAGTGAGCAAGAAAGTTAATCTTCTCTACGCATATACTTATTGATTCATCGTTTATTACCATCGCACTTAGAAGCCACAGGTGAGCTGATTGGGACGATCTCGAAATAATGAGTCTACCTCAAATGACGAGAGCGAAACTGAGATGGTACCACCTCTCGAAACTTCCACACCATTCCAATGTGAAGGCATTGAGACATTTCAGAAGTAAAGTAGATTAGTCCTACAATATGACGTGTCTTAATGAGCACCAATTCAGACTCATGTCTCAACGGAAAGAACATCGGAAATGAGCTGTTGACGTTGAGCACCCAGTTTTTGTGAAACCTTCTAAAGCTAACACTATTTGAGAGTTGTTTTGTTTTAAATTTTTAATTAGTTTCAATCCTTAGCTATTGTTACTCATTCACCTATATTAAATATACCGTCTGGTGATTCATGCATAAAGAAGCTTGTTTATAATTACAACCATTTTTAAACTGTATTAAATACAATTTAATTTCAGAGTAATATTTTTCTTTTATCGTAATCCTGATTATCCTGATTTGAATGATAAGCTTTAAAAATTCTGTGAAACATTAGGAAACGAAAGGGATTACTTAATTATTTAGCGCAAATAAGGAACAAGATTAATTAAATTAACTAAAGTATTTATTCCGAAGTACCTATCAATTATAATAGGTTAAATAACTATTGGAATTAATATATATCTCCAGACACAATGTAATTATTAAATTTCGTCTAATGCTTACAATTAGTGTAATATTTCCAGTATTTAAAATGGCGCTATGCAATATTCAGTGAAAGTACGCCGTGGCGTAATAGTTCATTTAAATGCCTATACAAATTTTAATTAGTCCAATAGTTTCATAGTTAATATAATGTAAACTTTTAGATCCTCATTTAATTACTCATTTGCTTAACAATTATAGTATCGTTTTAAATTAAACTATTGCCAAAAATAAACTATAATGACAACGAATTAATATATAACATGGTTATAGTTATGTAATCCAAGATATCTTCGATTTAAATAGGAGAATTATTCTGGAGTATCATCAGTGCAGAAATGTGTACTAATTACACACATCTTACAGGCATCGCTAATATATATTTTGCGTAAATTAGTGTTAAGTGAAAGCACGTTTTAAATGGAAAACAGAATATAAAACGTTTGTTTATACCGTTGCTTCACATCTTACATGCTTTATGTTTTTCGTTAATATACTAACCAGATAAAGGTGCAAATTGTGTAAATTAATTAATCTTAATATTTGTATTAGAAGATACAATTATTTTTAAATATATACGTGTAGATATGTTTCATTCAAGTGTGATTATTATTATTTTTATTTCTCTGAAATTAAGTTCGTAAAAAGGAAAAAAAAAAGTAGAAATCGTTTTCATTTTTATACGTTTTTGAATATAAGATCATGAAAGTTAAAAACAAATTACTGATTCATATATATATATATATATATATATATATATATATATGTCTGTGTGGGGGTGGGGGGTATATATGTATGTAACAAGAGAGAGTTGTTCGATTGAGACAAAAATTGGCGAATAGGGAGATTATGTTAACGAGCTAACAACGAGTTACAAAGTAACGAGTTCAATAACGTGTTGACCCACCTATAGCCTGGATACAAGCAGCCCCACGACGTGGTATAGAGTGATATAGTTCCCTAATGATCTCCTGCAGTATTTCTTGCCAAATCTGCTCCAATTGTCGGGCTAGGTCATCAACATTCCTTGGTAGATGTTGTAGCCTTCTCATCATATCCCAGACAGCCTCGATTGGAGAGAGATCTGGTTGGCCAAGAAAGTGTTTTATAAGCTGTAAGGTAGTTCACAGTAACACGTGCTGTATGTGGTCTGGTATTATCTTGCTGAAAAATATGGCCAGGGTACTGCAAATGGAACGGTAGTGAAACATTTCAGGTCTCAAAATGTCGTCGACGTAATGCTGTGATGTAATTGTGCCTTTAATGACGACCAAAGGAGTCCGGCTATCAAGAGAATTGGTGTCCTAGAACATATCTCCTGGTCGAGAGCCTGTGTAGCGGGTAATAGCTAACGCAGAATCAGCACGCTGCTCTGGGGGTCTCCAGACACGTCTTCGATGATCGTAGGAATAGTTGGAAGTGGAATTCGTTGCTTAACACTATATGTGCCCAGTCAGCATCATTCCAACCTTTTAGAGCTAATCACCACTGTCATCTGGCTCAACAGTTAGCAAACTTGAGTTCCAGGTGGAGAAACGGTCATTACGAGTGTAGATTTCGCTCTCTGAGCCATCTGTGAATTATCAGTGTGAAAACTGGTGTGAGGGTCGCACATCTGATGGTTGATATCGATGGATCAGGCACTGTGACAGCTGATCTGACAATCACTCTGTACTCCAGATCTGCTGTAGTCCTAGGTCGACCGTTACCATCATGACGCTGAAATCTGCCACTGTCCACGCATTCTTATCCGCATCTTTTAATCACCACATCGCTTCGACCTTTAGGATTCGTTAGAGGAGGCTGTAGTCCAGTTGTTTCCGTCCCACTTATTGTAGCACGTAAGAAAACTCATTTGGCCCTATACAGGCAAATTTCTCCTTGGATCAGATTTGAGTGGATCACACATCCTTTACAGCCGGATCGATATTAAATCTGGACTCTGATTCTTATAGTAAATATAACTGGAGATAGCATGGCACGCAATAGAGTCCTTCCATTATTTAGAAATATGATCAATACTGTGTTGGAGGCGTATTGTTCTGGTCAGGTATATTATTTTGTGTGGTCACACATTCCATCACGTGTTTCACTGTGGTCACTCCTATACAATAAAAATAATCATATTTTTTATATTTAAATCTCACCAAATTTAAGTAAAATACAATATACGTCTAAAATTAAAGAAAGTATTAATGGTAAAATTTTAAATTTTAAAAACTTTGTCAGATTAAAATTTTTAAATTAGAAGATGTTCTGTGCATAGAAAATTAAGTGTATAAGTACTTAGTAAATTTGTAAATGTTGTGAATTTTGTGCAGCATGTACCGAAAATAAGTTAATGAATTACAAATCAAATTATAGCTAATGAATAATAATTACTAATACGCAATTAATTTTGTAAAAAAAATGTGACTTTTTTAGCAGAAATGGATACAAGAAGATACAAATACATGAATGCTAAAATATGTTTTCCAGTTATTTTAATTTTAGAAAGTGAGGGGAACTAAAACGTGATATAATAGATAGCTTACTTTTCCTTGTAGAAAGAGACCCAATTATCTAAATGGAAGAAATATTTCGATGCTATTTAATATTTTTAGATATTGCAAATAAATTTATAAATGATGCTATATTACTTAAAACTGTAAAATACATTATTACATTCATGGAAGACAAATATATTTATTTTCTATTATAAATTATGATAATTTTTGTGATATCTTTAGCTCTGTAAACACAGCGGATGAGATAAAATTTTTACATATCCATATAAATATAATTTTTCCTGGTGTGATCAATAAGGAGATATTTATTACTCTAATTAAGTTGGTTTCTACAGGAATTCTTTTCAACATATAAATAATATAGGTTATAGAGTCTGGTAATGCTGGTAGAATGCACACATTGCGAAGGAGAAAAGGAAGGCTGTTTTACAGTAAAATGAGTAAGAGAGAGACACAGACGCTAAGGTCAGTTAAATAGTATCTCTCGACTTCCGGTTACAATCAAGAAGATAATTATTAAATAAATTATTTTTTAAGAAAAATGTATTTTAAAAGTTGTTTTTATAGAATTTAGTGTTCGTATTTTGTCAATGTTCACAAGGTGTATTTGGCACGTGCATGATAGTTTTATGTTTTGCATCAAGTTTATTTTTTACTAAATTTTTATGCATTTTTCAGCATCTTTATGTCTCAAAATACAATAGTAAAGCTTATTAAGCAAAAATAAATCCTATTTCCAAGTTTTATTGGTTGCTTAGTATTTTTCGACATTTATTTTCATTTTTCCTTCTATGTGATATTACTACATGTGGAGTATTATATTTGGAAATATTTTTTTCTCTTACTTTTTTATTTTAGTTTTTGCTGTTTTTCAGCATTTGGTTTCAAAGAATATTTCGCTCTTTGTGTGTTTGTGCTTTAATTTTATATTTTGGAAAATAATTCTCAAAAACATTTTTCATTTAAATTTTTTGGTGATATAACCATTTTTAAAAAATATTTGTTGAGAGGTTTAGTTATATTTATAATTCTAGAATAATCCAGTATAACAGTCTAGAGTTTCAGAAACATTTAATATATATAGTTTTATATTTCTATTGTATCTATGCGTATGTATGTTTTTATGTTTTTGTATATATATATATAATATACACATATATATATAATACACATACATATATAACTATATATATATATATATATATATATATATATATATATATATATATATGCTTAAGCACTGCAGGGTTCGCATATATTACAGTTTGCTTGATTACTTTTCTTATTATTTATTTGTTTCCCCCTGCATTGAATCTATAATACATTTAAAAAAAACTTTTACCTTTGTAATGGGAAGAATTTCTTACTCGTCTTTGAGGAAGTTTATTATTGAATAAAGTATAAAATCAAAGCAGGTCAATTGCTTACGCTTCCCGTCTACGGGTCATTTTAATTTCGTGAACGCAATCTTAATGCAATGGAAATTTGATTGTCGTTCTCTAGTCTTTACTATTTGTTCTATTTGAATACAATAAAGTGTATCTTAAAGAGAAAAACAATAACAAAAGATTCTGTAGATTTATTATTTTCCAACGATTTTTAAAAATTATTTTTTAAAAAAATTAAATATCCCTAAACTCACAAGCGAATCATTAAAATAAAGGTAAAAACATTTTTTGAAATGGAGGACAAAAATAATTCCCCTCGAATTTTCGTCAAATTTGCTTTTCAGATGTACTTTATACTCTTCGAATCATTCAATTAGTAGATTTGAGAAAAGTTGTGCAATTTTCTATAGGATTAGCATTACTTCCACGAAATCAAAATTGTCGGTAGATGGGAGTCTCTGGGCTTAAATATGCGCTTGCTCACGTAAAGCGCTTCTACAACTTATTACATACAACTCTTATTACATGTGTGGAATTTTATTGTACTCATTCTCTTCGGTAGTGACAACTGAGTAAGAGTTCTTACCGAAACGCTAATAAAATGTTAAAAAAATAAAGAATGAAATTCTATTTTTTGTAATTTCGTAAAAGCAAAACATTGCGTTTCAAATATTAGTTTTAAGAATTTCATTTCAAAGCGTGTTTGCTTATTTGTAAACCTGGTTGCTAAATGACATTTATTTGTCTCCAAATAAATCTACTTAAAATTATGTAAAAGTTTAAGTTACATTATGTCCTTTAAAACAGTTATATAAAAAATAAGGTATTACATGACCTTTATTGTAATTTAAACAGGTTAAATAAAAAAAAAAAAAACTTTTTGAGTTGTTGAATCTACGTGATCTATTAATGCCACTTGCATCTCTCCGATTAATAATACACTGAATTAGAATTCAACTGAATATAAAATAAATATTACTAAAGGATCTCATATAAATGACTCCGTATATTCTAGATGTAAAAACTGTATTTTCAAAAACAATACTTCTGTATCTCAAATTCTGATATGTATCACGTATATGCTTTGTTGATAATTCCAAAGTAGACGAAACCTTCGGAGGAAATGGACAATGAATCTAATTTATTGCTGCAATGAGTTGGACAATAAATATCATCTATACATTACCTATTTGACAATATGTAACTGTGTAACAGACTACTTCACTAATTAGAAACATAGTAACATTAACGCTTAACGTATTGAGATAAGCAGCTTTCCGAGATTCTCCAGTATTTAGCTAAAATTACTATCTGCTGTATACATCATATTAATTGAAAGCTACACGCAAATTTGTAACGCGTAATAGATTGAATATATTATTTATGTCCTCCAACAAAGAATTAGCATTTTAGTTACAAATGAAATCAAATGTTCTGATTCTCAATGTGTGGAATTCATTTAAGCTGTGGATGTAACAATACTTTAATACTGTTAGATTCGTGGAATATATTCTCCTTGTTTGAAGGAAATAGCGCCTGAAAAAGTATGGAAATTAAAAAAAATTCAGATGATCGGCTCTCCATTTTTATCTATTCTTCCTTTTTATGCATCTTACATTCTTCAAACCTTCACCATTTCTTATCATTCAAACTATGCGAGTATGGATGATAAGAAAAATGGAGGGTTTCCCAATATCTTAAGAGTACCACCTTCGTATAGAGGAACATAAATGATTTTTTGTGTTGGCTAAAACATTAATTGTATTAACACAAGATGTCTACTTTTACTCTTTAAGTAATTTGAAATAATCTCACAAGATAGGCAAATGAATAAAAGTTACTTTTTTCAAATAATATATTAATTTACGAATTTCACCTTAAGCAGATTACACAGACACGTTATTAATCCTAAGAATAATAGAAAAGTAATGAGTAACTTAACCTCTTTTAGAAGAAAAATAAAGTTGTTACTAAATATAATGAAACTAGTTAAATTGAATCAATTTTTAAATTCATGGTTCTAAGTATTCCAAATAAACTGCGTGCAAGCTACAGTAACGATGAAAATAGCTTTGCTACTTCTCCTGTTCCAGTATTAACCACCTACTCTTAAGTTCCCATATACCTCCAAAATCTTAGAAGATCCTATTAATTCAGAAAAATTAAAATGGATTTAATTCTTATAATACAAAAGCAAGTAAAACATTTAAAAGAATTATAGATACTATTAATTAATTTACTCAAACAAATTCATCAAAAATAATTGATACACAATTAAAAATTTTGATGATTAAGATAGATTTGCTATACATATATTTATCACTTTGAACGCCTCTTTAATTTTTGAGAAATATATGATCGTGTAGTTATTATTAGTTTTTAAGAATTATGAAATTAACAATTTCATTTCTTACAAAAAAAGTTTAATTCATCAGTTAATATTGAATTCAGAGAAAATTAAATTATATATAATGATACAAAATGTATTCAAATTAAAGTTATACCACAAGAAAGATAGTTTAATATTTACTAGAACATTTTTAAATAAAAATAGAGATTAAAATATTTTTTTATAATAAATGATTAAATGACCTGGTTATATTGAATTATAAAAAAATATTCTGCAGATAACGTAATTTAATTCAAACTAATGAAACAAAAGAACTAGAAATTCAGCGCATACTCTTGAAAATTATTTATAATAAAATTATAGTAATATATATGACAAGAGAAATAATTTTAAATTCTGTTCTGATGATATATTTTTCTGGATTTCTTGTATACATATTTCCATTTTCTGAAACCTTATTTTTAATTATATTATACGAAATATTAATTTACTATTTTGCATACGAATCAGGAATATCTTGTTATAAATATCAGAAATTGTGCCAAGTCAAAATATCCTAATATATATATATATAATAATAATATATATATATATATATAACATTAGTATAACTCAGGATTATTTGTTATTTAGAATTTTATTTCAGCTAACCCTTATCTAATAAATAACAACTCTATGAACAAGTCAGTAATTCTAGAAATAAGAATTTTCATATTTTGAATTTAATTTATATTTTATTGTAAAGAATGATGAAATAGTTTATTACATTTTTGTAGAATCAGTGTAATTTTAATAATGTATTCTTGATAAAATACCTTTTTTTGTATAGCAAAAATTGTAGTATTTATAATTTTTTGCTGGTTTTTCTCCGTGAAAACAAATAACCAAGTAGAACAGGCAGAATATTTAGTAAATAGGCACATTTTAGATTTGTGCATATTAAATTTTCGTTAATTTTTTTAAATGTGGCTTTGTAACTTATCATTTATTGTACACATGTTTATCAAGTATTTTTTTGTATTACTGTAATTATTTTCATTTAATTCATCAATAAAATTTAGTTGATTAGAAATGGACGTCATAATTTCTACGAGTATACCTCTGAACTATGAAGAAAAACGTATAGGGCAGATTAGTACTTATGCAACAATTAATGAGTAAGATTGCATTGGCCGGATTATCTCAAGCCATCCAAGTCTCTCATTGACTGCATCCATCATGTTTTGGATTTCTCAAGTCTTAAAGTCTGATGTTTTTTGTTCATTTTTTTTAAAATATAAATATTCTGTGTAGTAATTTAAAACTGGATGTTATTGGAAGAAATTGAAAAAAATGACAGAATCGATTTTGAAGACAACCGCCAACATTGGAAAAAAGATCATTTCCAAAGTAATCCAAAAAAAATCTTCGAAACTGAAAAATTGAAAAGAGAAAAAGATTCTAAATTCTAAAAATAAATTTTCTTTCCAAGTGAAAAAGAATATCTGATCTAGAACAGTAACCGAGATAGAAAAACTGAACTGCCATCATCTACAAGAATATCACAATTTACAACTGCCGAACATGATCAAAAATGAGTATCAAAAGATAGTACAACGACTACCCATCAAACGTCTTGAAAGAATACTTATATTCTTGTGATTTGGATTTCAAATTCTGAAAGAACGCTAGCATTCCTTTAAAGTGGTTTTTAAAAGATATATATACTTTTCTGGGATTTTTACATTTTTCCAATAGTTTAGGCTGAATTTACAATACTTAATAAAATCTATAGTAACTAAGCAGACGTTTTTCGTTATGAATAATTCTAATAACCTTATTAAATATCTGATTTTGTTTATAAAAGTGTTATTAAATGAAACTAATATATAAAATTCTTTGATAAATTAAGTATAAAATTAAGAGTTTTTTTAATGAAATAGAATATTTTTATTTTAAAAAATTATATAATTTGAAAATCTTTGTGAAGCAAACGATTATTTTAGTTCTGTTTTAAAATTTAATTATATGCTTGAAAGGACTTTGAAAAATATTGCATTGTATGCTGTGTTGTGCATTATTCAAAATTTCGTACTAATTCTGCATTGAAATTTTTTTATGTTCTTAAAAACTTGAAGTAGGGATTGTGTGATTGTATTGCACAATATTTATTGAAAATTTTACAATATGACTTTGTTTATACAATAAATGTTTTGAAATATTTATAAATAAGTTAGAAAAATATTTTTGTAATGTGATATGTAGTAAAATATAAAAAAAACATATGATCATACTTCAGTGATAATGTTTAAAACTCTTATTGCTATATTATAAGAGAAAATGTGACATCACTGTTATTATGTAAAGCAATTAAAGTATTCAAATAAAAAACTAAAGAGAATAAAATTTTTCGGCTCTGACTAAAAGTATATACTTTTTCCAATGTATAGCTTACATGTGTACTTAATTTTCACAAAATGTTTTGACTAAAATGGAAATAAGTTTGTAAAGGTATATTATTTACAATATTGTTTTGTATGAATAAAAGGAATCTGAACACTTTATTTGTTACAAAATATTTATAAGCAAACCAATAATAAAATCAACTTCAACGGTGTTTTGGTTTCAATAAAGTATTATAACTTTACAGAATGTTTTGATTGAAGTAAAAATAATTTTCTTATAAATTTAATTTGCATTATTGTGCTTTACGTGTAAAATGTCACCAATACCCGTAAAATACCATTTTATTTGTTGGTAATACTTGTAACTAATTTTAACATTAATACCATTATTTCCATGCCGATGTTGATAATTCTGATTCTTAGCTGATGTACATACAATTTCATTTTGTCCATGTTCACAGCCATATTCATGTAATGCATAGGGACATTTTGTAAATTTTGTTTTATAGGGTGTATAGGAACTATATATTCAGTGTGAAACATACAGCAATTTTAAAAATGTGGATACTATTCACGTCATTCTCACTTTAATGTGGTACACTCTCCTCTATGCTCTCTTTCAAAAAGTTTGCATGTCATTATAATCTCAAATATCTCACAATTCTTCTATTTTTCCTGATTCTCTCACCACCGTAATTCAAAAGTTTAGTCTGGTTCACAGGACTATGGATTTTTCGTTAGTTTATCAAGCTTCATATGAATCAAGACATCGTGAAGTTTAGCTTTGCCAGAAAAATCAATCTGTATATCATTAGTAAATGTTATGTGGATTTGCAAATAAAATTCTGAACATGTCTCGCCACATGCCTAGTTCTCTTTAATTAAATATCATTGTAATTATTCTTTACATGTATTCTGTTACAGTTAAGACTTTATTATAATAGTTAAAATTTTATGCTCAAGTTAATTATAATTTAGAAAATAATTACTCCCCACAATTAAAATCAATGTTATATCTAGATGAGTACAAATGGAATATTTCTATTTGCAAATTATGTAACACCTTTTTATAATATTGCAAATGCAGATACTTTATTTGCTTCGAAATAATAACTAATGGTATCCCGCTCGTTACATATGAAATTATGTAAATTATATATTTTAATAACTCGGTTAACAAATGTTTTTTTTAAATCAGTAGTTATAATACTTTATGTTTATTACAACAACCATTGCTAATTAATTATGCATCAATACAAGAAAAATTACAATATAGGCTTTTCTTTATAATATGAGGGAAACAAGAACAAACTTTATACATTTCTAAGAACACTATAAGCAATGTTAAAATGCTTGAGCACCATCACATACAGACAAGGTGCAATACTCGAATTATGTTTGTTTTCATAATACATACATTTTAACACTTAACTGAATTTTAGTATTCACTTAACGTGTATAATGTTTGGGATTTTTAAATTTTTGTGAAGTTGTTTATGTAAATATGTAAGTCAAGCCTTAAAAATATTGTAAAAAATTTTCAAACTCTACTGTCTATATTTATAAACAAATAAGTAAAACTGTTAAATTTTGGATATAATTCCTTATTTTAATCAACATCAAATTAATGTCTATATAAATAAATATATTTTTCAATCTACTTATTCTGTGAATTAATTTGAAGTATATTTTAAATGAATTTAATTTTTGATAAGCTTCACTAGATTAAACGACTAGAAAAGTTCTTCCAGGTGTTCATTCTTGCGAGCGAGGGAAATAATAAACAAACAAGTCAATTATTTAATATATATTTAACTTTAGTGTATTTATTTTTTTAAACAAAACCAGAATCATGTCAACTATTTCTGGTAGTATAAACTACCATTTTTATTCACAGAACATTCGCATTAAATGCGATTTTATTAGTATAAACATAAATCATTAACATAAAAATAAATTATTTGCTTATTAACTGCAGGTGTCACTTATGCTTTGCGAAATCAAATGTACCGGTCAGATGTTACGAATCTCAGAAGGTATATAAGCTGACGCAATACCTTTGTGCCTCTTTCACTTTTCTTCTGCGTATAAAATCACATCGTTCAGTACTATGTTTTTGAATGTTACTTTTGTTGTAGCATTGACTTTAAGTTGCATCCCTGTCCTGGTTATTTTTATAATGGAGATTCTCATAAACAAAAGAAACAGTTCTATTTCAAAAAAGGTGTTTTCAAAAAGTATCATATTTTCAACTGAGCAAGGGGGAATTGGGACTTCCGGTACACCAACACTTATATAAATATATACACACACGAAGGTCATTGAATATAAGTCCTTAGAATAAGATCGAAACACAAATTATTTTGAGTTTTTTAATTTTTTTTATTTTGAATGAAATCTTTTTCTGCTTTGAACATTTTAATTCATCTAGAAAGTAGGATTTCTGAAGTTCCACAAAATTAGTATCTGCTTAGGTGATAAGTATTTCGTTCTACATACCGTTCTAGATGACTGGTGGTTCTAGATACCACGAGCCAATTTCTTAAGGTTTGGAAATTTAAAAAAAAAAGTCTAAGGGGGCCAATCCTGGTGAATATGGGGGATATTGTAATCATTGGATATTAATGTTATGATTTTGCACAGGAACATTGTCTTGTTAGAAGATGAAATTTTCATTTACAGATTATGATGTTTTTTCTCCAAACCAGGTCAAACAGGGCAATAACACATAAGATACTCTCAAGTTATGTTTTTTTTTTCTTCCTAAAGATCGATGTACATGATACCGCGTGTATCAAAGAAAAAAAAACAATTACCATCACCTTTCAGGATAGTTTAACTGCTTTTTCTTTCTTCTGAGTCTTTCACCTATAAAACACACTTTTTTTGCCTCTTGAGTGTAGTAGTGTATCCATGCTATGTCTGAAGTTATGTTTCGACGCAAAGATTCGTCAGGATTTCAAGAAAATGTGTCAAAATAGCATCCAAGTCAGTCAAAGTATTGAGTTATTTTTCACTAACGGAAAATGTGGCACCTTTCCTTGGAGATTTTTTTCACACCCAATATTTCATGCAAAATTGAAAATACTGTACGTTGCGATATGCCTGTGGCCTCAACTGTTTCATGCAATTTGATTCATCGATCACTGAAATCAGGTCATGGATTTTGTAAATGTTTTCGGGACGTAATTCGAGGGTCAACCCCCTCTCTCCGTACATAGTGCACTACTGGTTAATGTTTCCGGGAGTAGTCATTTCCACTGGATATCACGAAAGACGTTAAGCGATTCTGGATATACGGTAACACTTAAGCTCATTTACCCAATTGTAAGCAGTTGCAAATACAGGAGCATATTTGCCATGAACTTCATTAAACTCAGCTTTGATCTGTTTCGTTGTAACTCCTTTTAGATATAATCAACACTTGACAACTTTTTTTTCATATTTTTCTAAATAAACACACAGCTCTTGCTTCTTCTGACAATAAAAATGAAACCATGTGATGGAAATAACGGAGTCAGTTGTTTATTGATTCATGATGTCTACTAGATCCAAACCATTTCTGATGCTAAGGTCAATATCTCTTGGATTTTCTAAGGACTTATTGAATGATCTTCGCATGCTCAGGAACGTTTAAAATAGCACACCAAGAAGGGAGTTTCGGATTGAAATGAAATTTAATACACACAATAATACAAATGAGAGAATATAACTATATCCTCAGTTCAAGACAATTAAACAAATACAGTAGTTGCATTCAAACAAATACATTGCAAAAACAATAGCTCATTGGAACGCCTCCTACAGCAAACACGCTGCCGCATGATCCGGCGTTGAGTTGATTAGAAGTCGGATATTGCACTGATTCAGAAGTTTTAGCAAATATTGAAATACATCTCTAAATCATGTACATAATGACACGATGGCATTTGACGTTTCAGTTGGTACCAGATATGCTTTATAGGGGACAAGTCCGAAGAGCTCGTGGACCGTGAGAGAGGGTGAATAGGACACGTCTTGAGCTACTCGAGCTAAATGGAAAAGAGCATTATTTTGGTGAAAAATTGCTTCTGGAAGACCATTTAGGGAAGAACCTACATAGAGTAGAAGAATATTATCAACATAACCGTTAAGGTCCGTTGCGTGTTCTGAGTACCATAATTAAAGGTGACTGTTTATCTCAGACTACTGCTCTCTGACTATTGCGACCAATGTGTGCGCAGTGCGTTGTGCGACAGCTTGGAAGGAATTGTATAGTTCATCAGGGATGATGCAAACATGTACCCGTTTATTATCAGTTATTAAAGATTATTTATAAAAACCATTTTAGATTAGCTCAAAGATAGAAATTAATCCCCTTATGTAATTATATATTAAATTATTTTCAAAAATGTATTTTTTTTTCTGTTGGAAATAAATTTTACTTTTAATTACTTAAATTTAATGCGAATTTTTCAAAAAGATATATATTTTGATGTTATGTTTATATTTATTGCATCTTTGCATACACCAAGATTATCTCAATATTAACAAGAACTATTTAATGTACCTCAAGGATATTTCTCAGGTTATCTTGGAATTTTCAAAAACATTTTTACAAATATAGCAAACGCAAAATAAATTTACTGCAATAAATTAAAATTGTTTTTAGGGAACTCTGTGGGTAGTCTCCATTATTAAAGCGTTTTGTAAATTTTAAAAATTAATTAAGCTGTGATGATGTGGCCCATATATTCTATTATGATTGATAAGTTTGTCTTACAATTTGAATCTCATATATTCTAACAATTATGATTGACTAGTTTGTCTTACAATTTGAAACACATATATTCTAACTATTATGAATGACCATTTTTCTTACAGTTTAAAATTATTTTGAAAATATAGTACATTTACATATTTTTTTCAAAATAATTTATGTCACGACAATAAATAAAAATAATTTCTTTTTTCTTTTAATAACTTGCAAAACAGAATTTCTATCTACATTGGATCTCCAATAACCCTGAGCAAGTTGTTCTATGAGTCATGCAGAAAGGGGAAATTGTGATGAAAGTTAAATTTATCATTTTTATTTTTAGTTCAATTCATTAACTTGAAACCTTTTCTGCTACCTTCAAAATAATGATTTCTTCTCGCAAGTTATGTGCATAAAATTGCATCTGCAGACTCTCTTATCTATTGACAAAACAGAACATTTCCCTTCTTCTACCTATATACAGCGACAACAGCATAATATTATCCAAGATGTATCTCTCTCTCTCTCTCTCTCTCACACACACACACACACATATATATATATATATATATATCTTCATATTTTGAAAGTATTGGCTCAAATTTAAACGTTAATATTTGTCATAGAATGTTTGGAATGTGAATGTATATATAGGCACTACAAACTTGGTAAAAAATAATTATTTTTCTTCACAAGTTAAATAGAAGAAATAGTTATACTGCATACCACAGTGAAAAAAAATATGAAAAATACTTAAGTTAAATATACAGTATAGAAAATCTACTGGACGGGTATTTAAAGAGGAAAAGAGAAATTTACATTTTTCTGCCATGATTTGCATAACTTAAGTTATTCGGAAGTTCATTTACATATTTTTTTTTATTTCCTTTTATTTTAACCATTGTGTAGGACTCAGATATTTGGTTTCATTTATATTATCTATATTTCACTGCTCTGAAAATTTTAGGTTTTCTATGTTGTTTTAAAGAAATAGAATTATAAAAATTCGGGAACGGTGGTTTTTCCTGATATTTATCTTAGAATGTTAAATATAAATAGAGATCTATTTCCAAAATTATGTTTCAAAATTGTCATTGAAATATGTATTATTATATGAAAATTTAAATAAAGGATTTTATTGGTTAACCTGTGGAATTTTTTGTGATTAAACTTCATAATAGTTTCATATTTGTACCAGAAAGTAATTTTTAAAATAAAAGCGGCCTTCGAAACATTTATAAGAAAAGTATTCCTGAAAAATATATTCGGTTTTGAATTCCATCGAAACTTTTAATTTCATTTCATAACATTTTTAAAAAGTGTATATAAAACTATTAATTTTAAAATAAAAAAATATACTTCTTTTCGAATAAATTTAGTGGTAGGATTTTTCACAATATTTTAGCAAAAAATTTTTAAATGTGGTGTTTATTTAAGTTAAGAAAAGAAAATGAATTTTATTAGAATGAAAAATGAAAACGAATTGTTCTTTTTTGTGAAATGAAATATAATCTTTAAATTCACATAAATGAATACCTCTAAGCCAAAGGTCAAGTTGTTTAATTATGTCTAGACGAAAAATGAATATATCTAATGTATTGGTATATATTCCTTTTCAAACCACATATAATTTTCAATGAAGTAATTACGTAATTACTCATTGCAAGTTTGAGAAGTATCCAGTCATCCTTTAGGTTAAAATAAGTTCTGAAAATAGTTTTGAATTTACCTCAAGAATTCAGTTTACGAATTTGTAAGTTTAAAGAGCAATAATAAACTGAGAGACATAATAATATTTTATTGTTAACATATTAAAATGTAATTTCAGAAAGGCGCTTGTATAAAATCTCGTCATCTATTTTTTGACGATCAAAAAAATATCGCCAAACGCAGAGATGCTATGAAATTACTAGAAATATTTTCTCCTTATAGTTAGGAAAAGATTATAAGAGGGACATAAATCTAGTGAAATATAATGCAGTAAAGAATGTTCACATGTATAGAATCTTGACGTAAAAACGAAATGTATTATCGAACATGATATATGATTACACTTGAAATCTGACTAGCAGCAATGTTGAAACTTAAAAGGTTGCGACAAAAGAAAATACCTTGTAAAATAGCTTATGTTGGCAACTCGTTTGCATACAATAAATAATGTATATAGAAAAAGGACCACCATTATTTTTTTTTGATTCAGTAAAAAAAGTTTATAAAATGAATAATGAAGGTTTTGAAACTCCAACATTTCAATGTTAACCACATTTGAAATTTGTGGAATAAAAGACGGACAGAAGAATTAAAAGCCTGTGTAATTCAGACAAAGAGTTAAATAAAAAAGATCCAGAAACCAAGCACTACCACTTAGATTCAAACACAGATAAATATATATAGAGTCCAGTTAGGTTCATAATTCATATGTCATTATATTCAGATTTAAGAGATTCCATTATTTGCTATATTTTAATGGAGTTAGGTGTTTTTGGTCAACGAGATGAGTGGCTTGAGTTTGGCTGGAATTCATAACCGACTGAATTTTTCCGAATACCATTAGCAATAATTAGAAAATCACGGATTTTTCATTTCTTTTGTAAAACCTTATTGATCATATAATACCTCTTAAAATTGATTTCTGTACAAAACTATAATGATTGGATATTATACAAATTTAACATGGTATAGTTTGAATATAGAGACAAATATATAATATTTATCTGGAAACGAGCGAATTATTTTCAATAAATCTCTGCAAAGCATGTAAGAGGTAATTAGGTTATCCAAAATCAAATGTTGTTGCTCAGATGGTGAAGCGTTTGTCGGGTTTACTGCAGAAAGGGATTTTTAATTAAAACAGGACTAACTGTTACAAATCTTGAAAATTATAAAAAAAATAATAAAAATTTGATAATTATATGACATCTTGAAAAAAATATTATTTAATTCTACTCCTCCCTGATACTTTAATAGTTATATCTTTTAGCATAACGTATAAAATGCAAATAATTACTTTAAACTGAGACCTCATCAATGGATACGTTTGGTATGTTTTAGCTTGTCATAATTCTGCGCTTAGTGCTTGTCAAGCAATTCTTGTTTCTTCCTACCAACGCCAGAATATCTGTAAGCTGAATTTTGTAACTAAACTGGTGGCTTTACAACAACTAATTATTAAAATGAAAAAGAAGAAAACCTATGTTGTTGTTTCAACTAATTGTATCAGTAACGAGATTGCAAGTCAATACGCCTACGCAATACTTTGCTTATTGAAAAAGAAATATTAATGTAAGATGAATATTTATAAGATATAAAAGAATTATTGCAACGTCTCGAACAATTAACCTGATGCAATAATCAATAATTGGATACATCGAGAAATAAATAGTAACATTTTTCTTATCTTGAATCATTCTACAATTCATTCGATAAAACCAAAATACACTTTATTGTTATACAGTCTAAATATATATTCATTATTACGTCATTAAAATAAATCGGAATAATTCTACAATGTAAAATATTATTTAGTATAAAATACTATTTACAATGAAAATTACAGGAAAAATATTGTTCAAATATCAGTGAATATTAACTGATACCAATTATATTATCAAAATTTTGAAAGGTAGAAAAGTATTTAAAAAAAAGTAGAAGAAAATAAATATTATTTTAATTATTTTTTCAAGCAAAGTTACTTGACCTGTATTTTCACTTTAGTATTTAGCTATGAAAATAACTTGAGGAAATTGATAATAACAATATATATATATATATATAAGCGAAATACCACTGACTGACTCATTACGAGATCTCTTAGTCTATACAGCCGATTGATTTGAAATTTAGCATAGTTACTCATTTTGCGATGTATACGCCCATTAAGAACGGGTTTTACGGAACTCTAATCCAAAATGTAATTTTCATCCGTTACTCTTCTCTTATCCATCGGTTATGTAATTTTTGGCGACTTTATCGCCAAAAATGATATGACCGCCGCCAAATGGAATATATTTTTTCTTCCATGTATACTGTGTATTGTCACCAATTAAGTTTAATTGGTGAGATGTGCACGTGCGAAATGGAACAATAGCAAATAATTTAACATTGAAGCGCTGATGGAAGATTGACAATATTTTGGCGAAGGAGGTCTTTAAGTGAAATTTCGTGCATGTCGAAAATAGGAAACGTACAGATTTAGCGATAGAAATAAATGAGTTTGGAATCTGAGGGTTGGTGAAAGTGTAGAATATATATATATATATATATATATATATATATATATATATATATATATACACCACTGGTCATTAAAAGTGCAACACAACGAAGGAAAGTAAATAAAAAATATATAAATTTGCAAGCAGCTAGGAGGCTTACAGGAGAGCGAACTTAATAGAAACAGCTACCGCAGCATGGCAGATAAAACGACCCTCCTAACCCGGTTAGGCATGGAGTTGAACTGGGCTTAGATGAGACAGACGGGCAACTCAATTTAAGTCTATGCTACACTTCATAAAACGTATTAGCTGGTGAGGGACGGTGGGCAAATCTCTCAGCAACCCATGAACAAAATGTAAGCAAGCAACTAGTGGTCTCCTCGCAACCTACAGACACGTTTATGGCCATTGGAATACATCACGCAAATCATGGAGACGTCTGAAAAGGCGACACTGTGCCACTCCTGTTTCCAGTTTTGTCATGCAGAGCATCAGAGTTGCTCTCTGTCTTTATGCAGCAATGTTAGAGGAAGTCGAATTAATAGTTGCTGTGATTACAGTTCACACTGCTGCATACGTAGTCGCAATATACGAGCGGATATTGGGCGTGCTGCAAACATGCTCATTTCCTGAGTAATGGTCCATGATGTAGATGTATGGTTTTGAAGAGCCAACCTCACAATATGCTTATCCCTTTAAGAGTTAGGCATGGGAGGGTGTGGAGGTCCTGCATGCCTTTCGCATGACCCTCAGCAACCCATTGATTCCTTATCCGCATGATAGTGGTTGGATTTCGACCAGTGTGGTGGTGAATATCACGGAACGATTATTCACATTCACGAAAGGCAAAGATCCTGCCTCTACCGAATTCCGACTCTTGTCGGTAAACATTTCTTATCATTAGAGGCATAACATGATAATCTTAGCAACGTTACAAAACGCTTTTATAACACTATACAATTTTTTTTTTCATACAGTGCTTCAGATATCGTTTTCTCCATCTCGCGTAGTGTAAATGCGCTGAATTACTAATCATTTGGGTATCCAAAAGTCTTTTTTTCATGTGATTTTGACTTTCGGAAGATCATCCTCTTCTGGTGTTGCAATTTTACTGTCCAGCATTATATATTCATATATTTAACTAAAATATTTTAGAATTAATTGGAAAATCATACAATTATCAAATTAACTTAAATCTCAAATTAAAAATATTATCCTTAGTTAAAAAACAAATACATAAAATTAAGTTAATGCAATTAATCCAAAATTTTACTAAAGTACCAAATTTTAAAATAAATTTACCAAAATCTTAAACATTTTACTAATACTCGTAATAATATTAATCCAATCTAATTGTTAAGCATTGATTGAAAGTTACAACCAATTTAACTGCTCAACAACCTTAAACAGCAAAGCAAAAATCAAGAAAAAAAATTAATTACTTCAAAACACAAATCTCATAATATGGAATGTTATGTAAGTGTTTATTCTAGTTTCACAGATCCAATCATCACATTTTGAGTAGTAATATTATAATTAATTATTATGTGTATGGACCAAAAAAATAAAACCAAAGAAACCATAAACAAACTGATTTTCAACAATGTAATAATAATAATAATAATAATAATATATATATATATATATTGAATTTGGTATTAAATATTCATCATTTCTGAAAATGGAAATCTTATATTATTATTAAATTAATTAAAGTGTTTATCACGAATAATATTGTATTAATTAAAATTAAAATGAAAAGCCTTCCTTTCCGATAATTCACAGACTGTAAACGTAATTTCAGGTAATGTAATTGAATTAACTTATGACAAAAAATATTTTGAACTGATAAAATTAATATTTTCTATATCTCCTTATATTGATTTTCAAGTATATGTAGCTAATATTCTGAGAATATAAAGAAAAGCATTACAACATAAGTAGAATTAAACTTATAAGATATCCTTAAATATATTTTCCTTGTATTTCATCGAAAGGATTATAATTTCTTTGAAAACAAATACAATACCATTAATAATTCACTCGGAAAAATATTGTTTTACAAGTTTTTCCAAGAAGAAAATTATTCTTATGAAAGAAATTTGAAAAAGCGCTTCAGGTTGAGAAACAAGAATAGTTTCGCAAGTTTTCCTTATTTTATTTAACTTATGTTTGGAGCAAACT
This sequence comes from Nephila pilipes, assembly GCA_019974015.1. Classification (NCBI taxonomy): domain Eukaryota; kingdom Metazoa; phylum Arthropoda; class Arachnida; order Araneae; family Nephilidae; genus Nephila; species Nephila pilipes. The sequence continues at coordinate 409,583 of BMAW01112167.1, forward strand.
ATCTTGAGATAAATTGCTTTTCTTCTAGATCACTGAGTAAAAATTTAATAAAAATTATTTTTCAAAACCTATGGGCATATTAAAAACCATATTTTATGGGAAGGTTTTATGAAGGTTTTATTTTATAAATTTTCATTCGATTTTATTGGGATGATAAATTTGAAAATTATTAAATTTTATTTTTTAAAAGAAGGCTTTTTATTAAAATAAATTGAATTCAAAATAAAAGTTTTCATTATAAGTTTGTTTTGAAGGATTATGTGGAAAATTAGGGAAAAAAATGCATTCCATTCCACAACTGCAAAAGAAATTGAACTGAAATATACATTTAATGTTAATATTAAAGTAGATTAATCTCGTTTTAAATACACGTTGTGTGCTTTTATTGGTCATTTTTTGTTATCTAGACGAGATAAACTTGTAGTAATTGTGCATACATTATTTTTTATTTTTTTATAACGACAAAGCTCTTTTTATTATATCTCTCCTGAATATTGAAATTTTATAAGAGAAGAATCTGTGAATATTCAGAGCAAATTCTTCAGAGAATATAATTTGCTAATATATATACATAATTTATTCATTATATTAATGAATATGTTCGTTTATTAATCATTGAATGTTTCTTTAGTGATAAAACTATTGTTTCTAATATTATATTTATACTAAGTAAATTATGTTAAAAAATATCAATGAATATTTCTTGTTTATATTTTCAAAAGCATTCTTGAAGAACCATAATTGATTATTAAGTGATAATACCTAATATTTTCAATTTTTGTTTTAAAAATTATTGGCATATAAAGTACTAAAAATTTGAAAGCATTATTTGGTAATATTGCCCATGTCTTAAAAGTTTTAATCATTCAAATAAATTAAGAATATTCGCAGTTAATTTTGATGGAAAACATTTTAGATTTCTCAATGGTTGCTGCATTCTAATACCTTCATTTTTAAAAAAAACTTTGAAAAAAACAATAACAGAGGAGTACTTTAATACTTTTATCATAGTTGGGACGAATAATCCCATAAGTGTCAGTATCCTCTATTAACTCTGTATTCGTTAAGCAAAATTGTAATACAGGAGCTAAGCTTTTTCTTAGTTGGAGAGATCGTTGTGGCTTTTACGTGTCACTAATTGTGACATATGTATTAGGACATTTCGTTAGAGAAGAGTTACATTGAACAAAAAGAACCGTTGCTTTCGATGTGTGATCGCCAAGTATTCTTGAGTTGAAATAGATGGATGTGTAACTACACACTTAGTTTTAGGGGCTTAACGTCTCAGAAACTCTTTACCAAAATCTAGATATTCGATTGAATAATTAAGAGAGACAGTAACTTTAAATATAAATAATAGTACATGAACTTGGAATGAAAACTAAAAATAAAATTAAATTCTTGATTTTTAAGATTATATAATAGGATACAGTAGATTAAGATTATTTTTTATTTAATTGGATAGTTAAAAGAAGAAAAAAAAATATTCACCCTATTTGTACACATATAAAATTAGTACTAAAGAAAATAAAATATTTACAGACAAATAATTATTTAAAGATTTAGTTTATTTTCAAAATATTTCATTCTTTTAAAATTTCTATAAATTTTGGAAATTTTAATTTTTAAATAATATCTTTTATATTTCTTGGGAGTGTTTTCTTACATCGCAATGCATTTATAAAGTTGTATTAATGTTCTTTATAATTTTATAAATTTTTTTCTTTCTAAAACTACGAAAAACTGCAGAGGAAATAGCTATTGGCAAAGGACCTTTTAATTTTGAAAATAGGTCAAATTATGAGGAAGGCATCTGAGCTGATACCTCTTTCTCTATACCACCACAACCACAGGAATATTTTGAGCCTCGATAGATTTAACATGCATCAGCACCGGCTACGCAGCTAATCTATAGTGGCATCACCGAGCTGACGACTCAATGAAAACTGTTGGCTGTGACTTGCCATAATGAACACTAGGCTACCACAACAACCATCAAATTTTTGTAAGCATTTGTTCTAAATAATGATTTAATTAAAACCAAAAATTAAGCTAAAGCTTTTAAAGGTTTGCTTTCAAATAGAATAATCCGAATAAAATATCACAATAAAGTGTTCGAGGTATGGATATTAAGTCACGAGATTGACGATGCTGAAGAAGTACGTATGCACCAAACGAAAGCAACCAAAAGCTGTTTAGCTTTAAGCCTTCTCCCTCGCTTCTGTAAACATATCCGTATAGTCATAGCTTCCGTTCGCCTTATAATCATTTTCTTATTTCGTTCGAAAAATTATAAATGTTTGAATAGAGAGACAAATTGTTGAGAAATTTTCCATAAAAAATCCTACTGAACCTGATACTCTATTGAAAGAAATATATGACTATAAATAATTATCGCGTGCACTTGTCTTTGAATGGTTTAAGTGTTTTCAAGATGACCGAGATCTTCACCATTCACATCTGGGACGTTCTTCCATGTCAAAAATGAATGACAATATCGAAATGTCGGTAATACGGATCAATTTGACTATCTGTTAAATATTTTTGTCTTTATTGAGAATGTAGGAAATGTCTAATAGTCAAAACGTCAAATTTTAAACAGTAATTTTAACATGCAAAATGTGTGTTTCAAAATGGTGCCTGAAATTCTCACGTTTGAGCAACAAGAAGCTTGTAAAAATGATTGTACCGACACTTTCAATCCATCGAAAATAACCCATACTCATTGGAAAAGGTGATAACCGTAAGATGAATCGTGAGTTTTTTTTATGGTCCTTAAACAACGTGCCAATCCATGCACTGGAAGAGCCCATCTTCGAAGAGAGTTTAATGAAATTCCAATGAGCAAATCAAAATTCAAAGCAATAATCACTGTTTTTTTTTTTGGATATTTATGGGAATGTGTACATCCATTGGGTTCCTGCGGGTCAAACAATTAATCAACATTACTTCCTTCACGTTTTTTATGAACTCTGTAAAAGAAATGAGGAATAAAGGACTTAATTGTACAGGACAAGTCTTTCCTCATTGTTCTGTCAAGGAGTTTCTAGGCCAAGTAACAACATCCTAGTGTCAGACGATCCGCCATATTCGCTGAGTGGAATAAGGCAGCGTATTGGCATAAAGAAGAACAAGATTTGAGTCCTTTAAGAAACGAAAGAAAAAGCGACATGTTTTCTGCAGGAACTGACAGAAGAAGACTTCCACAACTGTTTCGAACAATGGAAGATTCTCATGGACCTAAGTAGGGATATACGAGGAGCATATATAGGTGATAAGTAAATATGCATGAAATCAAAATAAAATGTTTTACAGCGTTAGTGTCGTTACTTAATAACCCCTCCTTGTTTATATATATTAAAATCCATGTATTTTAGTTGTAAAATTCAAACCATTTTCAAACTTCAAGATAACTCACAAAATAATATTATATTATAAAAGTATATGAAAATGGAAAAAAATAAAGCAAAATAGAAAAAATTAAAAGCACCAAAAAAAGTTCCCACTTTGAAATGGAAGGAAATAATGAAAATTAAGAAATATGAAGTATATAATTTCTCTTTCAATAGATAACTTTTTAACTCTTCTCCGTATGACCAACATCGTATAATTACTTCACCAAAACTTAAATACCGCCCATTCCCCTCTTCGAGAAGAGGGAGCTTTCGTCGTTTCTTATTTTTGGAATGCATTGAAGGGAGACATAAAATTACTGTTTAGATCCAATGATGAATTAATAGAAAACTTATTTTAGTAAACTCTTCCGCAAAAATTAAAAATCCAGAAAATATTCACAAATATTTCTTTTGAAAAGCTGAAATAAAGAAGAATAGTGTAATAGTAATTGAGGCTAACTTCCTATATATAAATATAATCTTTGCAGAAAAAAATTACAATTTATTTCATAAATCAAGTTTGTTAATATAAGCGTTATTTTTGTTACCTGATAATTTTAATTTTTTTTTTAACAATTTGCTTTGTTACACATATACGTTATTGTAGAGATATTAATTATTAAAAAAAGTTCAATAATGAGCCTCTAGTGCACTGTAAAATGATTTATTTGTGGCAAATTATTTTGGAACAATTAAATGTTTTACAAAACTAGTAATCTGAGTTATACTATCAATATTTCCATTTACTTTTTAAGTGATGCACTAATTTTTAATGATTAATATTCAATATTTTCTTGTTTTAAAGCATTTACAAATAATAAGGATAATATGTAGCTGTTTAGAAGATGTGCAATTCTATAAAACTTACTTTTATCTTGAATTTATTTTCTTACTTCCCTTGATTTATTTTCTCCTACAAATATATATATGTCTATGTAAAATAAGGTATTATAGGTAAGTATATAAGGTATAATAGATAAGTATATAAGGTATTATAGGTAAGTATATAAGGTGTAATAGATAAGTATATAAGGTATAATAGGTAAGTATATAAGGTATAATAGGTAAGTATATAAGGTATAATAGGTAAGTATATAAGGTATAATAGCTAAGTATATAAGGTATAATAAGGTATAAGGTAACACAATATTTAAGTTTAAGTTACAGGGAGTTGAGGCACATATATATAAAATTTTATTTTTTTTAAAGAAATGTATTAAAGTTAGGTTTTGGAACTATTGATAATAATGATGCATACAATGTTATATTTATATGTTATTTTCAAATTTTTAATGTGTTATATGGAGTAGAATTTTTGTTATAAGTGCCTAAATATTAGTGCACGACTTAGAAACAGAAATACAACAATCGATTATTCATTGACATACTTATTTATGTTTAAGTTACAGGGAGTATAAATTTAGATTTTTTTTTTGCATAAAATAATAGAAATATATACATTTAACTCAATGTTAAAACTGAATTTTGTTACTTTAAAATGCTAAAGTAACGATTATTGCATGAAATAATCTCATTTTTCCTAGTCGTAGGCATCTCATTTACCTTAAAAAAATAGGAGAGAAAAATCAGAAAAACAAAATCCCGTATTTTATACTAACATATTATACATAACATTCTTCTAGTTTTCTAAGATTTTAAAAGTTATTGCAGTTAAGAAAATATGTACTTCTTTTTTTCTATTTTACTGAAATATGAGCATAGCGATATTCACAGCTAAAAAAAATAATAGGTACTTTTTTCTCTGCAGGATATTTAGATACTTATGACTTTGTTGAATAAAAAAATATTAATATTGCTAGATAATACATACTTCTAGTGATTTTATTAACAAGTTGAATTTACTGAAGCTACTTTATTATTGTTAAATATTTTATTGAAAAACAAAAAAAATCCCGATATCATCACAGGGAGTAAAAAATAAAAAAGCAAAAGTTAATGTATTTCTTATATTTAATATCATAATATATCTGAGTGATTTTTGAAAAGAAAGGGATATGACCAAGGGAGATTGTTATTCAAAAATTTCTAAATTTCTATTGACAAAAATTGCGATTCCAGTACCTCTAACTTAAATATTTCATAATAATAATTTATAAATAATATTTCGATTAACCCATTTTTCCATGGAATATGGTCTGCCAAAGTACGGTTACTCTGTTTAGTTTTTAGAGGGGGAGAAGCCTTCTTCCCTTATTGAACTTCCTAGAGTCTTTTGCGACACTTATGTTCCTCCCACTGGCGTACCTTAGAAAAACAAGATTTATAACCTCGAGATACACTAGTGATCTTCACTTCTCCCAAGTGCCCTACTATTTTTAGGAAACACTGGTGACGTACTTCATGAAAGCGATATCGAGTTCCCTTCTTCTTATCCAATATAAGGTTTCCTTCCTCCCTTCATCTTATATATTAATCAACGATGTACAATTAATCCCTTTTCTGCTTTGCCAGAGCTGTCAGCTCGAACGTACGAATAATACGAATGTGTCAGATCTCCAGAAAAGCTCTCGTAAGATTAAATTTTACACAGTGCACTACACCATTTACGAATCATTTTTCACTTACTTCGATTGTTATATTGACTTTTCTAACTTCTATATGGTAGTATTATATAACATATTTTAGTACTGGATTCAAAGTGAAGTATTCAAAAGCCTATTTATTTAATTTATTTGTAATAATTAGTAAATAGTGCAAGGGGGGCTATTTGCACAACTTTATTTTCTGATTTTATATTTAAATTGTCTACGCCTTTTCAATCAATGAAGCATTTTTAAGCAAATTAGATTAGCATAAGAGTGTAATGAATGGATTCAAAAGAATACATGTAAAGGCGACTAGAATTGTATTCGTTAGGGAGGATTACAAGTATAGACGCTTAATCATCCAAATTCTGAGTAGTCCATGAGGTTAGTTACCTTAGAAGAAAAATAATGAAATATCTTCTCAGAAATATAAAATATAAGCTTTAGAACTGAATCTAAAATTTTTTGAAAGATGTCTTACCCAATAAGAGAGAATAATTAATAAATAAATTTTCACAATCATGAACTACATAGGATTTGTCGTAATTTTAAAATCTTATTGAATTTTTATCTTACCGTTCTGGCCTTGAAACGTCTTTAGATGTGAGGGAAAGACCCTGTTTGGGAACATGTTTACTAGAAAAATTGTGTCACAAAAATTGGTGCCTTATACAATTTGAAATGCGATATAATGAAATTTTCTAAGCCCAACATAGCATTATATAATAATGTACTCATCTTTAAGTATCCTAGGAATCTTTAAGAATGCATGACTTTTAAGCAATAGTGTAGATTTTATTAAAATTAAAGCAAAACTCTTTCAGTATTCTCTTTAAAAATTACTTACTGATTCCCAAAGACAATTCTATTCATTAAAATTAACTTTTCAATAGCAAAACAGCTTTTATCACTGGAAAATGAACAAAGCCCCTGCCTGAGGCACCCTAATGATAACTACTTTTCTTTCCCATGAGGTTTATTGTCTTTGGTACATATGGATGAAACATCCCCAGGACATCCTAGAGATCATTCTCTGTTTTCGAACCTTTATGTTAATCATTTTTTTTTATATATTTTAATTTTTTTTTCACACATTTAGATCACAGATATACGATGGTAGATGGAAACACACTTATATTTGAAAAAAAGATGGCATCATTAAGTTAAATTGTTGTCACGATTGAGTAAATAGGTTCAAAATTTACAGAACGACATTAGGTTTTGTTCTAGAGCAGAATCTAATACTAGCTGAACATTTAATGGTTCATATGCTTTTTGCATCTCATTTATACAAAACCACACTCATAACTTCATGACCCTCAAAAATGTTTCAGATGTTTTAATAGCTTACAAATAACTGGGGAAATATAAGTAAGGGGATTTAGTACAAATTTTTACATGCAACATTCTTGAACAGGTTTTCCTATTCACTAAGGAAGACAACCTGCCTGATAAACATTCCTTTAGTGTAGCATGTGTCAAGCACTCATTCATGTTCTTTTATACTACTGAAAATCCATTCACTTTTGGGTTTAATGAGATTATAATAATTATTATTGTTAATAATTAATTATATCATAATTAATTATATTATAAATAATAATATTATAATTAATTATATTGCAATTAATAATAATAATAATAATAATAATAATAATAATAATAATAATAATAATAATAATAATAATAATAATAATAATAATAATAATAATAATAATAATAATAATAATAATAATAATAATAATAATAATAATAATAATAATAATAATAATAATAATAATAATAATAATAAAATAATAATAATAATAAAATAATAATTAATAATAATAATAATAATAATAATAATAATAATAGAATAATAATAATAATAATAATAATAATAATAATAATAATAATGATATAATAAAATGAAATAATAATTTAATAATAGATAATAATGAAAATAATGTAATAATAATGAATAATAATAATTAATAATAGTAATAATAATAATAATAATAATAATGGTAATAATGTTAATGTGTAATGTAATATGTGAATGAATGTTAATAATATTAATATAATAATAATAATATAATGATAATATATTGTAATAATGAATAATAATAATGTAATGTTAATAATAATAATAATGTTAATGTAATAATAATGAATAATAATATTAATAAATATATGGTAATAAAATGGATTATAATGAATAATAGTAATAATAATGGTATTAATATAATATTATTATGTCAATATAATAATAGGTAATAATATAATATTATTATAATGTGTGTGTGATTAATGTTGTGAATATTAATTAGTTGTGGTTGCAATATTAATGCTTAATGTGTTGGAATATTGATATTAAATGTGTGTATTATTAATTTGTGTTATTAATATTAATATTAATGTGTGTAATATTAATATTATAATGTGTAATATGAAATAGTGTAATATTATTAATGTTTATATTAATAATTAATGTGTGTTATTATTATAAAACATATTATTAATGTGTAAATGTGTGTGTAGTGTGTGGTGTAGTGTGTATAATATTAATGTAAGTAATATTAATATATTAATGTGTGGTAATTATGTGTAATATATAATATTAATGTGTGTGTGTAGTTTAATGATGATGATTGATGTGTGTATTGTATTATTATAAGTGTGTATATTATCATTATTATTGTGTGTCATATATTATGTTATAAATGTGTGTGTGTGTGTGTCAATTGTAATGAAAATATTAATATTATTAGTAATGTGTGTAATAAATGACAATATTAATGTGTGTATTAATGTGTTATTAATGTGTATTAATAATGTGTGTCATGTGTATTAATATTAATATTATTATTAATGTGTATTAATATTAATGTGTGTGTATTAATATTAATAATGTATTAATGTAATGTGTGTGTGTCAATGTGTGTGAAATATTAATATTAATATTAATATGTGTGTGTGTGTGTATTAATGTGTCATATTATTATTAATGTGTGTGTATTAATATTAATATTAATGTGTGTAATATTATTATTAATATTAATATTATTAATGTCGTAATATTAATAATGTGTGTAATAATAATATTAAATAGTAATGTGTGTGTGTAATGTGTGTGTGTGTGTGTGTGTGTGTGTGTGTGTGTGTC